>JAUMHQ010000044.1:19894051-19904564 GCA_032361165.1 Enteromius paludinosus | reverse complement strand
TAATGTTTATCAGTACATTACAGAAAATAATGAACTTTATCACAATATGCTAATTTTTTGAGAAGGACCTGTATATTACAGTTTTTGCAGTAACGTAGTAGTGTAAGGCATTACTAATCAGGTTTCAGTAATATTTTACTCGGTATATTTTCAATAATGCTTGCGTTACAACAAACTCTGAGCCGAAATTTTAATTGTTCAAAACACTGCAAGACACCACAGTAATGTATAAAAAAATTTCTGTTCTTGGTCAGTTATTATCCATGTGTGGCGTCCAAGTTTGTAAATGAATACTAAAGGACAGCTTCTAATATATACAGTATGTGTAGAGCGATCTCGCCCTCGCTGGGGTAACCTTGTACTGTATGTGTGACGCGGTCAAGTGAAGGCGTATTTAGGGCAGGTTTTACAGAAGTGTCGCGAGGCTACTGGTCCAACAGTGGAAATTATTTCAGCCTCTGTGTCCGAGGCTAATAGCTCCACCCGGCTCGCACTGGACAGTGGTCCTTCTACCAAATCAGCTCATACTGTTTCAGCTATTAAAATAGTTCAGATTTTTGTATAATGGCAAAATAATAATATTTCGTTTAGTTTTTTTTAATTAATTTAATTTTGTTCATTAAATATACGTTTTCGTTTTTTTTTAAAGTAATGTTAGTTTTTTTTTAATCAATTTAACCTTTTCAAATCATCACAACTTGCCTAAAATAAAATAAAACATTTCAAGCATATAACCCTGTTTAAATGTTAAACCTGTGCTGTAAATAACACATGTGCGATGGTATGATGGTATATTCACTTTGTGAGGAGAATCTAAAGCAGGCTCTTGCAGCACACGTAGGAACCAGTGCAACCACTTGCATTTTTTCCAGTGGAAACAAAAAGGTAGACGGCGTCATTTTTTTCTGATAGGCTTAATGGTAAGAGAAACACCTAATTCAGAACTGTTAAGGGTCTCCTTTTATTTGTGTGTCCATGCAAAAAACAAAACTCAGCGAAAAAAGACATGAATTAAAAAAGCTTTAAATGACCACTTAACAAAATAAAAAAGAAATCAAAAACGAAACTTCTTGCATTATAATTTTGATCCATAAAGATGACTTAAGGTGCATGAGAGGAGATGGCGAGTCAGGAAATGTATCTTTGTGACACGGAGTCAGAAAACACTAAATAATTGAAAATATCTTCCTGCTATTTTCCTCGGACATATTCCTGGTAATGATACTATTGCTGATGCTGTGACAAGCTTTAGTCTATTGCGTGTATTTGAATGCAGCTGCGCTGACGGCGCGCTCTCTGTAGTAACGCATTACAATTTTGAATCAGTAATATTGTAATGTAAGGAATAACTTTTAAATAACAGTAATAAGTAATATTTAATGGATTACAGTTTGGAAGTAACTTGCACAACACTGATTAGAATTAATGGCAAAACTGATATTTCCAACTGGAACACTACAGCAAAAGATAGAAACGTCTGACTTAAAACCATTTTTAGCTGGTAAAAATACTACAGTTCTAATAATTTAGGCCAACTTTGTATGTTCTCCTGAAGGATAAGTATATGAAGAGTCAGTGGTTAAAATTAATTTTACAGTGACACAGCAGTATAACTCCAAACTTCCATTGTGTTCCCATCATTTACTGGTGACTGCTTCTCAAATCTTCTTAGCTGAAAGCTATCTAAAGCAAAACTTAAATGGATAATAACAGAAATCTCCAAAACAAGCTTATATTTCAGCAAAATACACCACCATTCAAAACTTCGGGGCAGCTAAAGAAGTCTATTATGCTCAACAAAGCTCCATTTTTTTGTTGATATTGTAAAAATTGTAACAAAAAACTCACTTTAAAATGTAATTTTCTGAATCTTCAATGTCACACAATCCTTCAGAAATCAATCTAATATTCGGATTTGCTGTTCAAAAACATTTTTTTTCTTATTATTGTTATTACAAATCCTTGGAAACCATGGTGTTTATCAGGTTTCTTTGAATACATATGAATATAGAGCCTGCAAAAGAATAGCGTTTATTTAAAACAGAAATCTTTTGTAAGAATAAAAAACATCTGTACTGATACTTTCCTGAATAAAAAATAAAACTTACTGACCCCAAACTTTTGAACAGTACTGTATGTCAGATCACCAAGAAAATACAGGATGAAAATGTTATCATGAAAATAACACCCATTATCCCAAAGTGCTATATAGATGGATTTTCCATGAAAGATCTGTCAGGACCTGCAGCATCTAGCAGCAGCCATAGTGTGTATGTATGTATGCGTGTACAGTATGTTTGTGCACCTGTCTGGGGCTCTTTACCCTTTTCAAACACTCCATTAGTTCGGAAACCCTCCTGAGCAGGTGTTGCGAGTGTGTGTATGCTGGCAAGACTGCCTGTGTACGTGTATGATTGCAGACCCCAGATGTCAGTGTTTGAACCCTGGCACCCCGCTAAGCCTGACTCACCTCAGCACCTCGTTGGGGTTTCCTGACTTGCTGCCTTTCTTGTCAGGTGCGCCGTGGCATCCAGACTTAAGCAGCGTGTGAGGACCCCGATCTAGCATCATTGTGGATGTTGCCATGGCGATTATGGCTACAGCATCACGCACTCGAGCCTCCAGTCCATAGTCCCACTCATCGTAGGAAACAGAGATCAAGCCTAAGATTGAGAAAGTTTAAATAGTTAGTTATAGTTTCATTTAAAATTCTAGCCAATCTTGACAAGCTACTAAGTACTGATGTTAATCAAAAAAGGATAATCAAAAACTTAAATTCTATGCAATTTAATCTAAAACTAAAACTTCACTACAATCATTTGTTTGTGAATTTAGGCATCACAGAATATAAATTTACAATTAAAAAAAAATTATATTATTTTGAGATTTTACAAAGATTAGTAAGTGTTAAGATCATCTGAAATATTTAGATACACTGACAAAAATGGTTTAGAGTCCATTTTCAGTCAGAATCTGCTAGTAAATTTCACAAACAATAGCAAAGAAATATAATGCAACTGAATTAAGTGAGATTTTTTTAAAGAAGATTTTATGTACTGTATGTATATAATAAAAATAAATTAATTTAAATTAATTACATATATATACACACACACACACACACACATATATATATATATACAATTTAAACTAATTAATAAATTATTAATATAATACCATATATAATAATAAATTATTTATAAAAAGTTATTATACAACTATAGTCATATATATATATATATATATATAAATACATGCATGTATATATGTAAGAAAAATATTTTGCTTATATATATAATATATATATAAAATATAATAATATACATTTATTAATGTATACACATGTAAATCATTTTAAGATTTGCTGTATGTGTGTGTATCTATATAATATATTGTATATATATATATGTATACGTAATAAATATACAGAGTACACACAAATATATGTTTACAAAAACGTTTATTTTGAATGTGATTAATCCTGGTTAATCGTTTGACACACAAACTATATACATTTCTTTCTACCTGTTGGAAAGACGCTGGGTACATTATCTGCATCCCCTGTCACCAGAGATGGTACGATCCAGGTGTAGCCATAGCCAGTGAGGCCGACAGAATGTGCCACCTCGAAAATGGTCATGGCTTCTTCTTTAGTGCAGTACAGTAGTATAACAGGACTTTGGAGCTTCTTCATCTGGTTCTGGATCTTTGAGTCGCCATCATCTACTGACATGTCCAACAGCAGCACCTCTTCCAGCTCCCAGCCAACAAAACTGTTCTCGACAGTACTCCGGATCTGGATGAAGGCAAAACAGATGAAGAAAGATGAAAAACGGCATGTCCTGTAACACCTTCCTGCTGCCTCCAGCTCTTTTTGCTTTTATTCTTTAGATATAAAGAGGAGGCAAAGATTAAAAAGAAAACTGACAAAAAGACAACAAGAGAGAGAGAGAAAGCTAAAATTGTATTTAAAGGAATAAATGAAAACACTAATCGTAAAAAGTGAAATTCCCATCATGCACTTCATCCAGATCCCAAACATTTTTTTTGATCTCTATGATTCGTAAAGAAGCAGACCTAACCCACATTTCAAAATGCACAGAACTGCTCTGCTCTGAGATAGAGAAATTAAACTGAATTTCCTCATAACAAATTGTTCAAACACAAGTCCACAGAGATGCTTTCCATTATAATCTACGGCAGTCAGAACTAGAGAAAGATGAAATTATCGTACCCACAATTCTGATGATGCATATTTCTGTATTGCCCAATATTTCCAACCAATCTGACAGACTTGCAAATTGCACTGACAGTATCATTACACACATGCAGTGAAGTGTAGTGAGCATCCGGTATCACAGGGCGAAATATACAAAAATGACTGTGGTGGTCCCTGATACACTGATATTCTGACATAAAAATTTCACTCTACTGAAAGATCAATATATTTGTATATGAAATATTTAAGTTTCATTTGTGTACTGTTTTAATAATATTAATACCAGTAAAATGTACTTAGAAATTCATTTTGAATTAGACTGTATTCCTGTATTTTTCCTGTGTTTTTATTTTATTTTTAGTAATTTTATGTGCTTTTGTCATTTGTGTTTGTTTTTGGGAGGGTTTTACACTTCTATAAAGCTTAATTTTTTTTTTTACAATCTTAAAGAGGCAGTTCACATTTTTTTGCGATCCTTTACTCACTGCTGTTTTGTCCTAAAACCTGTATGAATTTCTCTCTTCTGTTAAACAGAAAAAAAAGAACATATTTGATATGTCCACAAAAAAAAACAGGTGTTGGAAGTCATTGACTTCCATGTTTTTTTTTATATACTACTGTAAGTCAATAGAGAGCTGCAAATATTTTATTTCTGAATGTTATATATCAGTCACTGAATTTTTTTATATTTTTTTATATATAGTTTTAATTAAATTTTACACTGACTCATATTGTAGTTTAGGCATCATATTCATGAAATCAATTCAGGCATCATATCATAAATGCACAGTATAACAATGAGATATTCTTTTCCGATTATAGAAAGATTAATGAGTGTTTGAAGTGAGCATGCATATTCAATTTCGATTGAAAAAAAACATTAATTAAAAAACAAACAAAAAAGTTGGCTGAAAACAAATGTTTTCCAAACACATTGTGAATTCCTCATTCAAATACCAAGGTATACCCAAAGTCATTTACAAAGTGCAAAGAAAATAAAATAGCACAGGTACTGCAGCAACCCAGGATATTGCAGAAGATGCAAGGCTACAAATAGGAGGCACAAGAAAACAGTGTGTTTGGAGAAGGACAGAAACACCACTGGACACAATTTGTTCAAGCTGTTGGCTTGGCCTGAACCATTGTTCCTCCCCCAGCAGACAGCAACACAAAGCCTGGCACTGGTCTCTGTGGTAGAGCATCAAACACCTGCCTGCTATACACCTGCAAGAACATCAAGAGCCTGCTGCATGAGCCTCCTCTGGACCTCTGCTTGCATCGCCCCGAGGTTGCTCCTGATTTGGAGAATTACTGAAAGTACAGTACACAATCCTGGCACTACTTTATCCACAGCACTGTGGGCCAGATAGTGTGTGACAACACTTAGTTGCAGCCATTGCTTCCCAGTTGAGGCAATATACAATATATAGTTACACTTTATTTTGATAGTCCACTTTAGACATTCTGCTAAATCATTAACTTTGTAACTACATGTGTACTAGCTTTCAGAGTGGACTGTTAGGGTAGGTTTAGGGTTAGTTGACATATACAGTACTTGCAAAGTTTCTGATATTCAGTGTGTTGTGGACCCTCCTAAATAAAGTGTTAGAATATATTAAGCAGACAGTCTACTTGTTTTAATTTTTCCCTTTAATATTTATACTATTTCACTTCTATTCCAATCAACTAATATTTAAATAGTTTTAGTTAACAATAATAACCTTGTTCTGAAAAGGCTGTTTTGCAAGCACGAATTAAAAGGGTCAACGGTACTATTTAAGGGGTAAAGGCACATACTGTGCGAGGGCTATGATGAATGAAAATTCCACTAGTCATCATTTACTCACCCTGATGTCATTCCGAACCTGTTTGACTTTCTATCTTTTCTGCTGCCACATGGGTTGAGATTGGCATAAGGGTCAGTAAATGATGACACAATTTCATTTCTGATGCTTTGAAATAAAAAACAATAAGGCATAAAATTGGAGAGGAATGTAGCACTAGTTCCTATAGGAGCGATGTATAGTGCAAGTAAGGATAGGATGGGTGTATTAGTTTTGACAGGAGCACTAGCATACAGAAGATAGAGGAGAGGAAGAGAGCATAAGTTGAGACAGGAGCATTGGCAAAATCCTGATGATGAAAAAGACCCGAACCGCAGCAGCTGGCGTCCCAGCGGGAGTTAGAAACTCTGTATTAGGGTGTGAATCCAACCAGCTCGAGTTTCCAGAATTAGGGGCAGTGAAGCAAACAGAAGTCTGGGGTTTCACGAGATCCCCATCTCAATTTGGCCAAATTGGTGTAGCTCTGGATAGGTGAGTGTTTAAACACCCTGATGACGCATTTGAGTGATTTGCTGGCTCTGAACGGATTGTTTGGTGGGATTATTATATGTTTCTTTTGACCTCTCAAAACACGCTAGACATCACCTGGCAAGCCCTGGTAGCCACCCTAGCAAGGACACAACAACATGCTAAAAACATGCAGAACGTCTTAGCCCGCGTGTTGCAATGCTTATCTGCACCACTCCAAATTCCTTCAAAAATAAAATTCCGGGAGCAACTGTTACACAACTTTAAAATAATAAATAAGCGCAATAACAAAAACAACCCACATTTAAACAATAATGTTTAAAAATGTTATAGCAAAGACTTTTATAGACACTGTTACATAATATTTATATTATTTTAAATAAATGCTGTTCTTTCTAGTCAAGAATCATGACAAAAATTTGTAAACAACTGAACAGTTTTCAATAATAATGATAATAGTAATAATAATAATACATATTTAATTATTACAATATTGTTTTTAAACTATACAATTATTGAATATTAATTAATTACTTAGGAATAAAAAATTAAACTCCAAACTTCTGAACATATGTGTTAATATTAGTGCTGTCAAACAATTAATCGTGATTAATTGCATCCAAAAGTGTTTATTTACATAATACATGTGTATGTACTGTGCATATTTATTCTGAATATATAAATACACACCCATACAACATATAATTAAAAAAAATATTTACAAGTATACATCATTCTATATATTTATACTCTAATATTATAAATAAATAATATTAATAAATATATTAAAATAATGAATACATTTAATATATATAAATATACACACATTTTCCCTAAATATATACATGCATGTGTATACAATTTAAACACACATATATTATGTAAACAAAAACTGTATGTAATTTTAGTTTGACAGCACTATTAAATATATATAAAAAACTGTACATGTTAATTAATTTATTGATGAGTTCCGGCAGTCTTCTAAGCTTAATATGAAATAACACCTAAACTAAACTGACATCAAGGACCAGTTGCATAAAAGGTTAAGACTAGTCTTAAAAGTTAGTCAGCTGGTCATAGTTTTATTTTAAATTCAGTTATATAAAAATGTAGAATAAACATCGATTGTGGCTTGGATGAAGACCTAAAACCTGACCTGATATAGAGTGTTTTATTACAGTGTATTATACTGTTTTACTATTATAACTGCTCAAATGAACATTTAAACTGAAATTAAAATGGAAGTGAATGAAAAAAAATAAATACTGTAGCGTCAACTCACCCGATTGACAAAGTCCTGGTATCCAGGGTAGTATGTGGTGACGATGGAGAATATGTACCAGTCATATTCCTCCATTATGTTAAGCATGACAGACGCCTGCTGCTCTATAGAGGGACCAAACTGGAAGAACATGGAATGGTCATCCTGCAAAAAACAAAGAAACATGCATTCATGAGAACACAGAAGAATCAACGTGAATCACATTATGTAAGGGTTAATATACAGCCAGCAGGTTGTTATCGCAGAATAAAGCCTGACAGGCTTATTGGCAGCCCGACTCGCAGCGAAGGGCTGTTGTATAAGACTGAAGGGCTTTATTCTGCGTTAACAACCTGCTGGCTGTACATTATCCCGCTTACAACACGTCTTCTTGCCACAAAAGTAAATAAACAATATAATACAATAATAAATAATTGCTTTAACTGGGGAGTCAGTCGAGTCGCCCTCTATCCACAGCTGAAAATTTAGTTGAAATTAATGATGAAGTCCTCCAGTGTAACTCGTGGTTAAGCATTTTTAAGCCACAGGATTGATATAATTACTATAATGATGTGATATAATTATAAAAACGGTCAAGATGTTTCGTTGTACTCGGATGAACCTGTGTTATTAGTTTTACCGGGTGTTATCTGGGAATAACAAAGCTTGGAATGTGGCGACTGACCAATCAGAATCGATGAAGATGAATGGTGATGGTCTTATGGGTTTGGAACGACATGGGGGTGAGTAATAAATGACAGAATTTTCATTTTTGGGTGAACTAACCCCTTAACATATTACTGTGATCAGGAGAAAGAGGGTAGAGAAATGTGAACCGCCGTTCGTCAGATCTAACATCTGCTGCATCAAAGCCAGTGAACGAGACACACTTTGCTCCCTTAAAATCTAAATGACCACTTTGCTCCTGAAACAAATCCCAGGCAGCTCAAATGTCAAAACGAAATGTCTACAGCACATCGGTGATGAATGATTTCAAATGTTTATAATAAGCACGTTAATGAACTGACGCGAGTGTGTGTGTGCGTTCGTGTAAGCAGTCAGTAACAAATCAGCCAAAGCGTTTTCAACTATGCACACATGTATGACAGCACACACTGATGCATGCGTCTGTACATGTCTGTAAATGATTGTTCTGTGTGTGCACTCATGTGTGAAGTCGGTCGTGGGCGTTTGCCATGTTAGTCATGCTGCATGGCGAAATCTCACAGTCTCTCTGTCTCTCTCTTTCAGGTCTCCACGCTCTACTCAACATCAAAGCCACTCCCCTGGGGTCCGAGATGGACTGATCCGTTACCTTGATTCAGCTTTAATGAGGTAACAACACTGATGGGGCTGCGGGGAGGGGGGCTTAGCTTGTTAATCTAACGGCTGTGGCATAATGTTTTACGTATGTATTTATATATTCTTGTTTTGTGGATTTTCACTAAATGTTCAATTTGTGCCTGATTTGCCAGTGTGTGTGTGCCTCTTTAATTTTCTGACTTCTGTTCATTTACGTGCCCCCAATATTAAATTCCTGTCTTAATTCTTCCTTTTAACTTTTGGAGTTGATCCCATCAGGAGAGGTGGGACTCCAGTCGTGGGGTCAGTAAGATTTCTTTTTCGAAAAAGAAATTAGCTCTTACTCAGCAAGCAAGAACTAAAGTGATCCAATATGACAGATAGAAAATATATTTTTCAGAAAGATGCTGTTCTTTAATTTTATTAAAGAAACCTGTAAAAATGTCTATCATGGTTTTCATAACCTGATGAAAAAGAAATGTTTCTTGGTCAGCTTTAATATCACAGAAATGAATTTAATATTAAATAAATAAAATAATGTAAAAATAAACTAAAATATAACATAATTATTGCTAATCGTGGTTAATCAAAAATAAAAGTTTTTGCTTACATAATATATGTATGTGTGCTGTGTATATTTATTATTTATAAATTAATACACATGCATATATATTTTTAAGAAATTTATATATTAAATATATTTATATAATTAAAATTATATAAGAATTATATAAATATAAACATGTAAATGCACATTTTTTAAATATATATTGAATGTGTTTATTATTTCATACATTATAAATATACACAGTACACACACATATATTACGTGAATAAAAACTTTTATTTTGGATTATTAAAAGTAATAGTTTGACAGCACTAAATGTAATTTCCATTAGTGTAGTCAATTTAACATGCTAATTGATTAGTTATTAAAAATGTTGTATTAATTTGATATTAGGACTATAATTTCATTAAAAAATGCTGCATTTCCTTTTTTTTTCAAAAAACAAAAAAACTATTTAATAACCTTTTAAAACTCATTTATCTAACACCATTTATTTATACAATTACAGTTCCAGCGTAAATGCATGCATGCCAGCTTATGCTGTATGGATCAGTTTATGTTGAATCAAATAAAACATTTAGCTAAAGCTATTTTCTGATGCTTTTCTCATTTAACAGTTTTTTTGTGGACATGATACGATGTGCAAATAATTTGTAATTACACTAAAAAATAAAAAAAATAAATAAAAAACGTTTGCAACAATATACCAGCCTTATATCAAATCAGCATTACAGTTGTTTTCTATGAAGCAACTTGTATTTCGTGACATTGAGCAACGTCTAGGTTACTGTTGTAACCCACGTTCCCTGAAGGAGGGAACGGAGACGTTACAGTATGGGAACTCGCCAGAG
>JAUMHQ010000044.1:19796458-19808148 GCA_032361165.1 Enteromius paludinosus | reverse complement strand
CGCCCGAACAGGGACTTGAACCCTGGACCCTCAGATTAAAAGTCTGATGCTCTACCGACTGAGCTATCCGGGCTCTTAACGTGTTCAATGTCACAGCGACATCTAGGGTTACGTGCCGACTATCAACTCGGGTTTTTCCTCGCATTTGAGGAAATGGCCAAGCAACATCCATTAGTGCTTACAAATCTGAAATGTCTCTAACGTGCCATTATGGTACGTTCCGTATAACAAATCGAAGGTTTTATGTCTAAATTGAAGCTGTTTTCAAAGGATTGTTTTATAATATAACAATTCATGTGGTACAGTATGAATTCCTAGACTATTGTTCCGAATACGTTCGGCAGGCTCCATAGCTCAGGGGTTAGAGCACTGGTCTTGTAAACCAGGGGTCGCGAGTTCAAATCTCGCTGGGGCCTAATAGTTGTTTTGTTACCGCCGATTCTAATCTGAGACAATAAACTATACTAATTACATGAAACAAATTCCATGTTAATCTGGTACTGTTTGTGTTAAGGATCCCGCCAATGCTTCTGGAATCTGTTTAGATCAGACAAGGTGTGTATCCTACATCGCTGCACTGTGTTATTTATTTGTAAATGTTCAACGGGATCTTTTACCGACTACTTTTAGTGGCGGAAATTCCTGGTGAGGTTCTCTGTATAAACGACAGATGGCGCTACCATGTAAATGTCTACTTTCAAGTCTTGAACCAAACCATGCCCAAAACACAATAGAAAGGGTAATGGATTTAATGGTTATGGTGGGAATTGTATTGGTTTTAATGGAAACTACAATGGTGTCTATTGGTAGTGATGGATTCTACTGGTGGGACGTTAAATCCTATTGGAAAAATGCCCAAAACACACTACAAAAAGGTTAATGGTTTATAATGGTATTTTAATGGAAACCATTCGAATTTCTGTGATGGTTTCAATTGGGCTTCTACTGTGCCCAATACTGTGTTCTTTACTGACCAAAAACATGCTCATTTATTGACTCTATATTATTTACAATGTTGTGGAAAGATACAACTGAATATGGTAAAAACACTGGATATAAATCATTTGGAGGGAGGTGTGAATGCTTTGGAGTTTAGTAATCTCAGTTATGCTTTGGTTGGAAAATGTTGCCTGAATGCTGACCCTGATTGATCTTCGAAAAATGTGGAGGTTTCCATGTTTTGTTATTTTAGTTGCTTTAAACTCCCAGTTAAGCTCGCTAATATTTATTAACAAGCTTGTAAGCTTGCCTTCTGTCACAATTTTGTTTCCCACATAGATGTATTCTATTGAACAATCAGACTGTCCTTATTAAAAACTGGTTTATTAAAATTTTCTGGACTAGAAAACCCCTTATTAAGAAGTTTAGTTTTCATCCTAAGGCATTTCATAAGTAAAATAATTACCCTTTTCTTTCTATGGGCCAGTATTGACAAGTTTCTGATACCGAACTACATGAAAGAACTTCATTATAAAATTCCTCATTTCACTGTAATTCTTTACTCTTAAAATTCATAATGCATGTTCTGTAACTCATAACTTGGAAGCAATAATGCAGACAATATACGGAAATAAACCCTTTTGACATGTTTTCTCAGCTTACAACAAACTTTTTAGCTTTGAAATAATTAAAGTACTATTTTTGGTTAGGGAATCTGGATGATTGTTTGTAATTGTTAACTCTTTGTGGCCCATACACAAATGAAAAGTTACTGATTGTATGCCCAAAGTTAAGATGGTTTGTATTGATCCAAAAATTATTTTATACATCTCTCTGTTAAGAAAGCTGCTAAAACAACTGTATTGATAGAAAAAGGTAAGGTTTACATGCATTTTGTATAATTTTTCACGTTATTTCTGATTTATTTTAATATATTTGCGTTTTAATGATTTATCTATTTAAAAAGATGTTTAAGTAAACCTTTAATTTCTTTATTTCTTTTTTTTTATTTTTATACTATTTAGATGTTACTGTTTATATTCTGGCTGATAACATATTTAATTGCTTGACTGTGATTATGTAAAAAAAAAAAGAAAAAAAAAAAAGAAGATCATTGAATGTTTAAAAATATGTTTTCAACAAATTATTCCAATTATTTAATTACATTAATAGGCTAATATTGTATGTAATTGTTTCATGGCACTTTTCGAGGACTTTCAGTGTTTATTCTCAAATTTGACACATGGCTGGCTTAACAATCAATGCTTTAGGCTAATTTCTTTTAGTCTCATGTATAAAATGTTTTGCATGTTTTGGTGATGTGCTGTGTCTTCTGCATCATATTATATTCCGTAATACATCAACATTTTACAACTTAAGTGTGTTTATTTAAGCAAACCGGTTACAATTAGGTCAGTTTATTAATGCAGTTACTAAATAATATATATGAATTAATATATTTCATTCGGTTGCAACACAGATACAGCATATTAGTAGCACACCTGCCAACTACATGAAAAAACATGACCAACCAAACAGGTTTCGGCATCTGTGCTGCATTAAATATTAGCAATGTCTGATTTGTGAACGAATCGTCCCTTGTTCACGAATCAAACTGAATCGGTTCGAGTGGTTCTTAAACCTGCTCACCAATTCATTGGACAGAGAAAACTGACTGCAAGCAGCTTTCATACTTTAGAAAAACAAACAAACAAACATCCCATTCTATATTTAAATCACGCCGTGACAAAGTAATTAGCATACTGCTTTTACTGGCAAGATATTATAAAATAGGGTTCTTCCCGTAATAGTTCTTCCCATAAATACTTTGCATGATCACATTAAAAAAATAAGTGTTTTAAGGTTAAAAAAAACGTAATCAAGTAAGAGTAACATTAAAGCAACCGACTCACTTTCAAGCGGTTCTTTCTTTCTGTTCGAAAGAACCGATTCGCGGAAATGAATCAGACTTTCCAGCGCGAGTTGGGTACTTTACTCACACTGATGTGTAACGCTGGGGAGGTGTTGGGAGTCACTTCTTCAACTCAGTTCGCTTTCCACATAACCACAAGCGGTTCACCAGAGATCGTTTACTCGAACTCTACACAATTTTCGATAAATCGCACCTCGTGGCGCAAGGAAGTATTAAGAAGGAGAACAAGCAGAAACCGGGGAACGGTCGACGCCGAATGTGTAGAATAAGGAAGGAGAACATTGGTCCGTTGACTGTTTGTTGACACTCGTAAGGAGTTGTTGGGATCTCTCGAGCCCAGTCATGGAAGAAGCGAGACGGAGATTTCTTTCCTGATGCTGCGAGCTCACGCGTAAGCGTCCCCTACAAACAAATGTGAGTACACCTGCGATATACGAGTTCAAAATACATACTCGTGTTTTATACAGACTAGTCAGTAAAACATTACAGTGCTTAACGTGAGCAAATCTGTCCTCACGCGTTCACAAAACGCTTAGTGATGCGTAACTAGTTTTTCTATTGTACTTGTAGGGACACGATGTTGCTGGCCTCCGCCGCGGTCGTCTGGGAATGGCTCAACGAGCACGGGCGCTGGCGGCCGTACAGCCCAGCCGTGTCTCACCACGTAGAGGCGGTGATCAGAAGCGATCCCCGCGGCGGCAGTGTCGTTTTAGGCCGAGCCGACAGCCGCCTGTCGCCCTACATCATCGATCTACACTCCATGCATCAGTTCAGACAGGACACCGGTAAGATGAAGATCAGCAGCGCAGCACTCTGCATGTGGCAGGCCGCTTATACATTCATTCTTTATAAAGACGTAGTTGAAAATTGTTATTATTTGTGACCCTGGACCACAAAACCAGTTTTAAGCAACACGGGCATATTTGTAGCAGTAGTCAAAAAATACATTGTATAGGTCAAAATGATCGATTTTTTTTTTTAACATTCAATTAACGTTAACTAAAGATCATGTTCCATAAAGATATTTTGTAAATTTGCTACCGTAAAATATTAAAAAAATATTTTTTGATTAGTAACATAGTTAATTTTGTTAGACATTTTTAATTTTAATTTTTAACTATGAGCAATTCTGAGTATTCTGTGCATTTTGAGTCTACCACAAAGAAAAATGTTGTTTGTTTACATGTTATTTTTAGGAGTGGATACTAGTTTCAGGTGCTAGTAAAGCTGGATTCAATACTAATAACTACTAGCAAACTAACCAAGCTGTAAATATGAGAGCTTGTTTCTGGCACAAAATAAAGTAAAAATGAAAAAAGTTGTAATTCTGAGTAGGGCTGGGCGATTATATATCGAACGAAATATTATGCGCATATTATGCGAAACTCAATGCGTAGCTTGTCAGTGATCTACCGCTCTGTTCATAAGCTGGCGCTGCATTTAAAAACAGCTGACGGAGATTTACCACTGATCAAAGAACCGACTGACGAGATGCGCATAATATTTCGTTCGATATATATCGGCCAGCCCTAATTCTGAAGGAAGAAGGTCAGACTTCTGAGGTGTAACATGAGAATTGCAAGAAAGAAGTCTGAATTGACAATTTTTTTTTAACCTTGTCGTGGAAAAGAGGCTTCAATACACAAATGCTAGAATCTCATGAGTAAAGTTGCAATGCAATACAGAAGCAATTGAAATACCTGATTTGAATCAAGTGGTAAAATTATATAGTTTTGGAACTATGACTAGTAGCAAAGGAATCAGCGCTAATATCTCTTGGTGAAACTAAAGAAAAGACTAGTCAATGAGTAATTAAAAATACAAGTATAAGTAACAGATAACTGATAGTTTTACGGAATAATTGTTTAAACATTTATTTTAAAACGGCTAAAACATCAAGTATTGTTAAGTATTATCAACATGTTAATATTGCCGTTTGTATTACAATCTGATATAGCTAAGTATTCTAATTAGTTTGTTGAAAACATAGCCACAATTGATAAAAAGTGAGTGGCTAAAATACTTAAAGGGACATCTAAGCTCGGTAGTAAACGAACTCTTGCAGTCAGTTTTGATGTGTTGTTTTCGCACATTCACATGTAATTTTTAAACACTGTACTTACACACTCATTTGAGTTCTGAAGTGTGACATTGAGTAAAGTCTACTGTCTGCCCATAGGCAGCTGTTGTTTTAGAAGGATATACAATGGCAGCTGTATGTGACAAGTGAATTTTTTTTTGTTGCCATAAACAGGCAATATATGTTGAACAATATAAAATGAAAAGTAGATTTATGTATGACTGGAAAACTCAAATCGAAGGAGTGAGAAAATAGACATGCAGCCATACAAAGCTTGTTGCAAAACTCCACCCATTTTGTTCTTATAAAAATGTACCAAACATGCTGAAGAAATTACTTTTGTAAACAGAATGCTTCGTAATGCGTGAAACTGGCTTGCTAAAAATGATCCATCTCAGTTAGTCTGATCTTGCATGATTTTAGTCAGACTAAAACTCTGTTTCTTTAGTTTTACGTGTAAAGTGTTTAAAGTTGCTGACCCTGATTAAAGTGACTAACAGCTAATTCTTAAACCAAAACCACATCTTTATCCCTCTGGATAAAGTGCATTGGTGGTAATCAAGTGCACGAGAACACTCATAACCGCACAAGCCTAATGTGAATAATGGTTTAAAGATACACACACCCAGGCATTTCCCAAAAATGATCTTTTTGTTAACACCCAAATAGTTTTGAAACAGACTTTTCTAGGGTAATGTTTTGCAACCAAACTAAGATGAGGTAAGTGACACTGGCAAACCAATCGCTCTGTCAAGACTTGCCCTAAAAACCTGCAAAGTAACTTACTCAGACACACGTACACAGAGAGTGAAGTTCCTTAAAGGACTACTCAGGGAAATGAGCATGTGAAGGAACGAAACTATAAAGATGGATTGAGGGGGGAAGAAAAGGGGAGTGGTTGTTATTGTGCAACAGGCTAGTGTATAGTTTCAACAACTCTGGGCCCCTGGGGTGCCGTCAGTTACTCTGTTTTCCATTGCAGTCTGGAGATTAGTATAACACACACACACACACACACACTAACTCACACTCGCACACACACCCATATAGGGCAGGCTTGAGTTTTTCCTCATCCAGTGACTCTCACATGGTTGGGCTGAAAGAATTTATTTTAGGGTAACCATTCTGTGAATCATTTCTGTTGGTATCGCTCCCACCCATAAACACACAGAGACATGCACGACCAGGCAAATAAAAAAAAAATATATATATATATATTTACATTGAAAATAGTAAGAAATTTTTCTTGAGCACCAGATCCGCCTATTAGAAAGATTTCTAAAGGATCATGTGACACTGAGGACTAGAGTAATGATGCTAAATTCAGCTTTGCATCACAGTAAAACAGTTTATAAACTATGAAATAGAAAACAGTTAATAGTAAAACAGTTAAAAGTCATAATACTACACAATATAACAGTTTTTTTTTTATCAAACAAATGCAGCCTTGGTGAGATAGAAAAAAAAAAAAAAAAATTCCTAGTGAAAAATAAATATACTTATTAAATGTATTTGAATTACATTTATTGCATGCTCAGTATACAATAAGTACTTTTTCATATTTATGTACTTTATAAAATGCCATGCAATTGTACTTTTAGTGTATTAAATTGGTATACTTAAAGTCTGCTAAATTGGAAAAACTCATTTTGTTCTTAATGTACTTTAATTGGATGTCAGCACTACTTCTGCACAATTAAAGACATATTAGTATATTTGATCGTGCTAAAGTGGAAGTATTGCAAGTATACTGTAGAGACACTTAAAATATTTAGCATTTAAAGAGGAATATCAGATCCTAATATCCAATCCTCATTAAAAGTGACATAAACACGCATTTTATGCTTATATGCGTTGTGCGCAATATCTGAATCATTTAAACTTTTGAAAGGTAGTTTAATAGAATATGTATTAAAAAGCTTCCTCTTTCCTTAATCTCTCACTATCTCGCTTTTTCTAAACTTTGCATTTGCACTTCCTGTGTTTGCCTTTATGAATTTCTTGTTGTATTTCCTCAATGGTAAGTTGCTTTGGATAAAAGCATCTGCTAAATGATTAAATGTAAATGCAGTATAGTTGATTAGTTCTCTTTCTGCTTGTGTTACTTGAGCTGAAAGCAATAGTTTATCATCCTTACTGATTTTCAGTGCTGAAAACCATTTTATAAATAGTTTATGGCCTCTTTTTCTTCTCTTTATCTACAACTCTCTTTTTTCCCCTTGGATTCGTGCTATAAGGGTTCTTTTGTGTGCCTTAGTTTTGCTTAAGCCCAATGGGTTATGGGACACCCCCCTGTGGTGCGAGATGACCCTGATTCTGGGGGGCCTCCTCAAGGCATAAATGTAGTAGAGTAGACCTTTTTACACCGACTATAAATTTGTTTACACTGAAAATCTCAATCACAGTTTGCAATGTGGCCCAGAATCACAGTTAACAATTTTGCCCTCTAGAATATTATTTTATAAATGCATGCACCACAACGAAAGCATAATGCATGCTGATCGAAAGGACATGGACTCTCCAAAGGATGCTTTTCCAGTTTATGTGCTTTTGCTGTGATACAAAGGAAAGCGTTGTTTAAGGATAAAGCTTCATTTAGAAATAGCTGCCTTACTCAATTGTCACAGTCATACAATTTAATGATTAGCTAATAGTTTTATCTTCCATCTGTCTAGACGTCTTTCATTTCTAAAGTGTAAAATATGTCAAATAGTTTAATCTAAAAAAAATAATTCATAAAGGAAGAAATGTTAAAACCACTGATAAATTGTCATTATTATTAAAAGTTGTTACTTTTGAAGACGGGAGGGAAATAAAAATTGTGACCATGATGGAGGCACAGAGCCAACTACAATGGAACAGATGGACAGTCCCTGTACACCTGCTTGTAGGGCTTTGTGCTGCTGAAAAGGTCCTGGGATCCTTAACCCAATGTCACAGT
This sequence comes from Enteromius paludinosus, assembly GCA_032361165.1. Classification (NCBI taxonomy): domain Eukaryota; kingdom Metazoa; phylum Chordata; class Actinopteri; order Cypriniformes; family Cyprinidae; genus Enteromius; species Enteromius paludinosus. The sequence goes on along the minus strand of JAUMHQ010000044.1, from coordinate 19,800,255 downwards.
TTATGATCTGCTGTAGCACAGCCTTCTAATCCCGCTCGCATACTGGCACAAGCTTGCACACTTTAAGTAAAGGCAGTATGATTGGCATGTGAAAGTGGACATGGCCATCTGTTGCTGTACTGCAGTGTTGAGAGGATACACAGGACAGACTCTGTTCAAATGAGACATGTAGTAGTGTTAAATAGCATGATTTCAATTAGTCACGATCAATACTGATGAATCATTTATTTCACTTACTGATGTATTTGATGAGAGAGGATTTTTTGTGAGATTAGACTGCGGGAAATAATGACCTTTAAACCCTGTGTAGACACAAATGACAAACGGTCCAGTTTCGATACACAATGTGTTGTGGATAGCCTTGTTGAGAGTATTTTGGGAGTGTTATGCTGTGTAGGCGAGGCTGAAAAATTTAAATGTAAATTAATTGGTAGAATTTTACAAAATGTGTCATGTTTCATCAGGTCATTTTTAAAAAAAATCGTTTGACGCAAAAGCACTACCTTTCAAAAGTTTGGGATGAGTCAATTTGAATCAATTTAGCTGGGTTGCATTAAATTGATCAAAAGGGACTTTAATGACGTTTTATAATGTTATAAAAGATTTATATTTGAATTAACTGCAGTTGTTTCTGTTTTGCATAACTCCTGGCTTCCAGAAAAATATCAAGCATCACTACTGTAAAGCGATTATTGGTCACATAGTCCAGTTCAGACCATGTATTAATTGCTAATTAACTTAATAAATTGCATGATGCTTCAGAAATCAATGTGACACTTAAGACTGGAGTCTTGCCATTACAGTAATAAATAAAATGTATACATTGTTTTCATTTTTATAATATTTCCCAAAATTAGTTTTATTTATTTTTTGTTTTTCATTTGTTTGTAGAAATAAGAGTTCATCATAAACATATGAGAGTTTTGAATGGTAGTGTGTGTTCATCAAGCTTATTTTATTCTCTAGGCCTCAGAACATAACACTTTTTCTAAAAGCAGCCCCTGAGAGACATAATTTGAGTGTTCCAGCCTTAAGGCATACTGTATGTGCTGCTCACATGCAGTTAAGTACCACATGAACCCATAATACATGTGTTTATCATTAGCTTGACTGTAATTAATTGAATACATTTCTCATAAGCCGCAAAAGAAAAAGCATGGCATTCATCTGTTATACCAAAATAAATTTGTTTTATTCAGATACAATAGATCTGAAAGGGAATGGCTGAGGCATAGAGCTGGTAAAGTGAGTTCAGACACAATGAAGGATGATCAAAGCGTACTGATGTCTTGCTTTACTCCACCTAATTTCTGGAACTTGTCTTTAATAATTTGACTCAAGTTACATTAGATCTGCAAAATCATAGTCAGATTTTAAAAAAATGCAGCAGCCTTTTGTGTACTAAATGTTTTGTAATGTTTGAAGATCTGGTATCTGGTTTACTGATTTTATTGCTGCTAAAACTCGATAGTATATTGCCAGTTTTCCTCTTATGCTAAAGTTTAAGCCTCAGTGGGTCTTTCGTGTTCAGCTGCTCTTTGCTTTATGCTCAAATCTATTTATTCAGATGGGGTTTAGCTCACTCTTTGTGTGTCCCGCCACTTTGTCATGAATTCTTAAATGTATTTTGTGCATTAGCTAAATGGATGTTGCATGTACTGCCCAAATTAGATTATAGAACTTTTACCCTAAACCTTCCAGAGATCCTGATCTGACCTAGAAAAAGTATAAAACCATTCCTGTATTGCTGAATGGGTTTAAATTTAAACATGCTTGAAACACAACAATAGGCATTATAATAGGCATTCACTGGATATAATAGGCAATTGAATGCTTGCATTGAAGACATTGTGCAGTTATTATCCTGCTTTTTCCTCCTATAATACCACTTGCGGGTCTTTGATGAAGTGTTGTTCTGATACTTTGAAAACAATAATAATAAAGGCTACCGATGATCAAATAAAAATCACATCAGTAACACGTTGGTTTTTTCTATCTATTTTATTTTGATAGATTATTAACCCTACCATTTTACCTCCTCAGGCAGGTTAAGACCAGTGCGACGCAGTTTCTATGACCCAACCTCAGCACCAGGCCAAGGTTGGATATGGGAGTGGGAAAATGATGCAGGTTCCTGGACGACCTATGACATGGAGGTGATCATTGCCTTGCAAGCAGCGTGGGACCGACAGCAACCCTGGCTGGACCTGACATCGATAGGCTTTTGCTACTTTGTGGACTTCCAGACCATGACCCAGATTAACAGGCAAACGCAGCGGCAGCGGCGCATCCAGAGGCGCTCCGACATGGTTTACCCACTAGTCTCTGAGTCACTGCCTAAAACCTCACAGGCTTGGGGTACAGGCTCAGGGTCTGGAGGCATTGCTAAGGGATTTACATCAGGTGGGGGCTCGACCGGGGCACTTCTTGCGGTAGGAGTTTCTGGATCTACCTTGAGCAGAAAAGGAAGTGCGGTTTACCCAAGCGGGACACTTTCGGTTTCATCTCTCGCTCCTGCAGGACAGCCATGTGCCTGCCAGCAGTGCATGCTGGTGTTGAGTGTAAAGGCAAATGGCACCTCAACACAGACACTGGGACGTGCAACAAAGCCAAACAGTCCTAAATCCAACTTTGGGACACTTCCATCCACCTCTGCGTCCATGTCTGTTTTAAACTCTAACTCTCGTACACTACCACATGGGATGTCTTTAAAATGCTCGCGCTCAGAAAAAGCCAAGAATTCTGCTGCTTTTAATAAGTCATTGTCTCTTCTCACGTCGGACACTGCCAATCTCTCAGTCTCCTCCAGCAACCCACCTGCTCCAACTATGCCATCGCCAAATAAGCAGCTTTCATCTACCCCAAGCTCTTTGTCTTCTGCAACATTTGTGCCAACTGCCATGCTTATCAATACATCGACCGGTCCCTCATCATCCACAGATTTGACATCATCTTCAACATTGTTGCCTTCTCAGCGCTCTGCTGCCTGTACTGCCCCGCTGCCATCTCGTGCCAGTCTGACAGGACTTAGTCGGCCTGCTTTACAGAGAATTGCCATGGCACAGTCACGGGCCCTTATTGCCTCTGGGTGAGAAAAGCCACTTTATGTACCTTTTTCTTTCAGTTTCCCCCATGATAGTTTATTTCTTTTTGTGTGATTTTAAATTTATAATATACAATATCGTTAGGTTAGGGTCAGTAACGTTTAGATTTTTTTTTGGAAGAAATGAATACTTGATTAAGCAAGAATTAATGAAACTCACCAAACTGACAATAAAGAGATTTTATAAAGTTACAGAAGATTTTAGTTTTAAATACTCTGCTGAAAAGAAAAATCATAGTTTCCAAAAAACATTAAACAGCACAACAGTTTTCTATACTAAGGTAGACAACTATGTTTTCAGTAATAAGAAGAAATATCATCATGCATATTAAAGTATGATGCTGAAAATTCTGCTTTACCTTACAGAAATTGTTAAATTTTTAAAATCTATTTCAATTTCATTTCATATATAACTTTTTCTAGTAATATTTCAGTTTTTAACTGTATTCTTTCAAAAAATGTTTAAAAATCATTCTGACCTCAAATTTTAACAGTAGTGCTTATAATATTATTAGGGCCGGGACTTTAACGCGTTAATTTAGATGAATAAATTATACAAAAATAACAGGTTAAATTTTTACGCATTTTAATCACACTTATTTTTGCACCGCGGAACATTTGGGCGGACCGATTATACTGGAGCACCAACTAGCGTTTCTAATGTTCTGAATGTACTTGAAAGTAGGGATGCACC
>JAUMHQ010000044.1:19780065-19794365 GCA_032361165.1 Enteromius paludinosus | reverse complement strand
ATGGTATACTAAAAATCCATATGAAAAAACTTACTTCTCACTGTTCTCAGGTCAAATATTTATATGCCATTAAAATGTGATTCATTTCCATTAATTAATTACAAAGCCTCTGATTAATTAGATTAATTATTTTAATCGAGTCCCGGCCCTAAATATTATGTTTTATTTGTTATTTGGACATTTATGCCACACGGTCACAATTTTCGTATGTGTTTTTTCGTATTCATCATCCTTTCCTATCAAAATGCTTGTTAAGGATGCGAAAAAGCAGATCCGGATGAAAGTTTCGGAGGCAGTGTGTAAACATGATTAACACAGCGTGAGGTCATATATATTTTAACGTGTAGAAATTTCAGACAAAAAAATTCAGATTGCAAGTGTGCAAGGACCTTTAATTTGTCACTGCATTAGATGTGCAAAATGTGGGTGGTGTCTGTTTTAAAGAAAGATATAAGCACAGTTTGATTAAAAATTATTGCTAATAAAACAATAAATAAACTTTTCATAATTAACACATGTAACACTTTCTGGATGTTATCAACATGTTCTACTGATGACCAGACAATGGCAGAAGACTATTAACCTGTTGTTACTCTGTTTGAAAACTTTTGTGAACTTCAGGAAACAGACTTACCAGTGTGTATATATAGTACAGTGTTAATAGGTGCGAGTTCAGCTCATGTATTAGTGTGATCGCAAATTTGACCTCTCCTCTGTGTGGGAGTGCGTTTCTCACACTGCTAAATCATCCATGTCTTCTCTGTTTGATGACCATCTGGGGACAGAATGGTCTTACTCGTTTCTTCCCCACCCCCTTTATGTCTATAGCTGTTTCTCTGGCTTTACCCACAGCTCTCAGTCATGATTACATGTTCATGCTGGGTTTCTGCAGCAACCTTTGTTGACAAGACATGGGCTGCATTAGCAACACAATGCTCCTCACTGAAGCATTTGAGATGGTAGAGTTTGTCTGCATGTCTATGTTAGGAAGGATTTGGAGAGACGAGCAATAGGTTTTGACATTGACTGTTGTGACGATTTTGTCCCAGTGTTTCCTGAAGCATTAGCAGACATGACATTTGGTGATGGGTGTTTGAAATGGAGCTTGAGTGGATTGAAGTTTGAGGATAAACTGTGTATAAATACAGGCAGGAAGTATTTTTACTCTTTTGTGGTTAATTATGATGTTACATGCTAAGTGTTATAAATAATATAAATGCAGGTGTTACATACATTTGTGAGAACATGTTGACCATGATGAGTCTGTTTAAGACGTAAAGCCATCTGGAGGCATAGAGCAGCAGTTGTTGAGCATGTGTGTGAGAGAAAACAAAGCAACAGTTTTGTAAAGGCAGGATCAAGGGTCATGAAGGTCAAAAGCTTCCCCATTGGCCTTACCCAAACAATCATCTACCCTCCAATGTTAGGCACTTACGTTATTTCAATGGAAAACAAAACAGGCGTATAAATAACAACTACTGCAGCAGCAGCAGCAGGATAGTTTATTTTAAAATGGTTTAGCCCATTATAATCTGTTAGCAAATCTGTACTCATTTTGAACAAACATGCAACTAGTCCTTCTTTTACCACTTAACCACTTCAGCATATTTGGTTCAGTTTTCACTTTCGTGTGAATAACTTGCTGCAAATAAAGTGTGCTGCTAACAGAACTTCTATTCATGAAAAGATAACAAATTAACCAGTGTCAAAGACCTGCTGTTGTAGTGCTAAGTTTTGGATTCACCAGTCCTGAACGTCATATCACAGCTAATGTTTTTTCTATGTTATCTATCATTGTATCCATTGTTAGCATCAGCAAAGTATTGTTATTTGAGTTTCGGAAGGAAGGGAGCATGACAATGAGGAAATGTAACCATAAACGGAGGCATTGCTATTTGGGTCAGCTATTCACCTGTTCACAATAAAATATCTGTAAATTGCTAAATAAACTGCAACATCTGAAATGCAAAATTTTAGGTGTAATTCCAAATAATGCATTTTAAGAATTTTGTCTCGGATATGCATCTTTAGTTAAATTAAGCAGAATTTTCTCCCTGAGTTTTTTTTAGTGATGACTGGTCGTTGTAAATTCCAAGTGAAATATGATTCATCGACTTGGTAGAGACTGTTAATCTCAAAAATATTTAGTTTTCGGACAGCAGACTAAAAAGCGTGTCTGTGAGCATTTGCAAGTGTAAATCGGCTACATTCATGCATTATTTTCCAAATGTATTTATGATTAGAAACTAACAGAGATAAGAAAATACATGTGAGAAAACACTGCATAAAAAAAAAACATTGAGTGTGTAAAGAGGGAAGTAAAAGGTCTGTACATTTGTCTGTACAGTCTGTACTTTTTTTTTTTTTTTTTTTTTTTTTTGTGTTTTTGACATATTTGTTTTGAGATGCGTTTGGTATTTTGTTCCTTATTTTTCACACAGAAAAAATTGCTTATATAATAATAAATAGTCACCTGACTCTTAGCTGAAGTGTCAAAATGCACTTTCAGTTAAGTATCATATAACTGATGATGTTGGAGGCAGAATAATGCTTAAGGGGCACGTTAGTCGTTGAACAAGAACTGCATGCTGGAATTCAATAGGCTGCTGGGAAAATTCTTGCTAATGAAGAAATTGGTAAAATATCTGTCTCCTAGTTTCACACATGTTCTTTTACGGCCAATGAAATGCACTCAAAATATGAGTGTGTGAAAGATTTCTTTTGTTTTATGCGGGGTGGCAATCAATAAGGCAATACTGCCAACTATTATGTTGGAGCGTCAACCAGATACCAGTTACTTGCGTTGTATATTATCATATTATGTGTAGTGTTTCAAGAGGTAAAGATATTGCAGTATTGGCAGTTTTTAGGTTTAGATCCGTTGCTTTGGTGAGAGAACAGACATTAGAACAGACAGCCATTAATGTGTCTATTGGCCTTATAGAGATAATTTTTTTCTTCCCCTCTCTCTCTCTCTCTTAGGGTGCCCACAGTACCAGTCAAGAATCTTAATGGTTCCAGCCCTGTCCATCCGGCTTTAGCTGGTAGGAAAATAAGACGCATTCCTAATGCATTTTTAGAAATGTTAAACTAGCTGTACATTACATAATTTTAGTTTGTACGTTCTAATATTAAAACATATGCATTATGATGCCTTGCAGGTATTACGGGTATTCTGATGAGTGCAGCAGGACTACCTGTATGTTTGACCCGCCCACCAAAACTAGTCCTGCATCCCCCACCTGTCAGCAAGAGTGACATAAAACCGATTCCTGGCATTGGGAACTGTTGTCGCAAGACCTCCAAGAAACAAGCACGCAAAGGTAAGAACGCATGGGTGTTTTGTACGTATAGACAAATTCAGCTGCAATGTTGCTTAAGTTTGCAATTTTAACACTTTATCAAGTAGTCTTGCTTGGTAAAACTGTTTTTTCATGAAGAAACCACTGAAATATAAATGGTAAAGCACAAATCACTACCAGCTGTCGCCATCGATTACCATTCAGCAGATTTAGAAACACAACCAATAAATCTCTATGTACTAAACTTAAGTGATTTGTTTTCCAGTTAGAACACCTGAGGAAGTGGTAAAAAGGTACTTACAGAAGGTCAGGAATCCACCAGAAGAAGTAAGACATTGTTACTTTGTTACCTGTAATTGTTATGTAATCTAAACCTGGCAGCAAATCTGAGCTGGCAGTAAAGTGTACACACAGGCCAAGTAGACCTGTATTAACGGATCCTCTGGAAAACATGAAGAGACATGAGAAGTTGGTGTCTTTTTCAAAGGCACATTAGTTTATTTTAGAAAGCACTTATTTTTCTTTCTATAGTTGTACAAAATAAACAGTAAGTTCTAAGAGAGCATGTAGGAACTTTAAAATGACACTTCTTGTCTCATTCTCAGGTTTTTTAGCACATCGAAATAACTCAATGTACTGATCAAGCATTTAAAGAACACTCTTTAGTAAAGGAAATAGTACCTATAAAAATCCCCTTACATAATTTACTGATTAATACAAATTGATATAAAACTGTACAGCTTGCATATTTTAAATATTACCAGATCACAAATTTATAACTCAAATTAATTAACGAATGATACAACTTCTGTTAGCCAAATACATACAGTACTCTCAAAATGTTATGTGCTAAATTGCATTCTTAAATGCTTGATTGTTGTATTGTTGAAAATGGAAAATATATTATCGCTCTGCAATATATTGAAAGTTCCATATATCGTGACTATATTAGATGTGGGTTTATATTTGCACATTTAAAAACCAAACACGTAGAGATGGTTCATCCAAAAATGAACCTTATGTCTCAACCTCGTGCCAAACCCTTAAGATCTTAGTTAATCTTTAGTACATGAATTAAGAAATTTTTGATGCAGTCTCTGACGCTCCATAGACAGGAAGGATACTATCACGGTCTTGGCACAGAAACACAGTAAGAACTTCCTTAAATAGTCCATGTGACATCAGTGGTTTGACTCTAATTTACCAACTACCACACTTCATAAAATTACAGTCGAACCACTGATGTCATATGGACTTTTTTAACAATGCTCTTACTGCATTTCTGTGCCTTGACTATGGTAGTACACGTTTGGAATGCATCAACAATATCTTAATTTGTGTTCCAAAGATGAATGAAGATTTAGCAGGTTTGGAATGACATGTGATTGGTTGGGTGAACTATCCCTAAAAAGACATGGCTAAGGCCATAATATCGCTGGCTAGATGTAAGTGTTCCATCTTGTTGTCTATGAAAACTTATATCATGTACTTCCTTTCAGGATTGTACTATCTGTATGGAGGCTCTGGGGGGACCCTCGGGATATAAGGGTCCAGAGGTAGCAAATGTTTTGCGGGCAGAGTCGGTTGGAAGACTGGCACAGTGTGGGCATCTTTATCACCTGCAGTGCCTAGTGGCCATGTACAACAATGGCAACAAAGACGGCAGCCTGCAGTGTCCCACATGCAAGACAATATATGGAGTAAAGACGGGCAACCAGCCACCCGGTAAGATGGAGTACCATGTCATCCCGCACTCACTTCCAGGACACCCAGACTGCAAAACCATTCGCATCATCTACAACATACCGCCCGGGATACAGGTATAACCAGCGTATGGTTTATGAAGTTGTGTTTTATTGAAGATGCTTAGATTTGAGTCTATTTTCAGTGCATCTTGGTTGCATTTACACTTGGACTCCACACAATCATTATTCTATTTAATAGAAAATCTTCTCTCCTGTCTCTCACAAGGGTCCTGAGCATCCAAATCCAGGGAAGCCTTTTACTGCAAGAGGATTTCCTCGGCACTGTTATCTTCCAGACAATGAAAAAGGACGCAAGGTATGCCCTCCTACTGTACAATTCTACTGTGAAGTTTAGATTGTTACTGTTTTTTTAAGTCTGTTACACTTTATTTTGATAGTCCACTTTAGATATTCTATTAACAATAAGTTATAAGTATATTACTTATATTCTACTAAGTTATAAGTAACTTGATCAACTACTTGTGAATTAATTGTCATTAATGTCTACTAACTCTCAGAGTAGATTGTTGGGGGAGGTTTAGGGTTAGTAGAATAAGTTGACATATACTTGCAAAGTTTCTCATAGTCAGTATGTTGTGGACCCTTCAAAATAAAGTGTTAGAAGAAGATATTCTATTAAGAAGACAGTCTGCTAATACTCTGACTTCTATGTCATGTTATGCTCACCAAGACTGCAGTTATTTGCTCAAAAATAGTTAAAACAGTAACATTGTGAAATAGTAGCACAATTTCCTCTTAATATATTTAAAAAATATTCAATTTAATATGTATGATTTAGTTTATTTGTTTTTTCATGATTCTTCAATAAATATTCTAGTATGTATGCTAATTTCAACATTGAAAACAGTTTTGCTGTTCAATATATATATATATATATATATATAATTGTTTTTTTTTTGTTTTGTTTTTTTTTTAAACCTTTTTTTCCACGATACTTAGGTTCAAATAGAAGGTTCAAAGAACAGCGTTTGTTTGAAATGGAAATCTTTTTTGTATCAGTGAAAATTTTCTTAATTTTGTTTAATTTAATGCATACCTGCTAAATAAATGTATTTTATTTTTTTGCCACTATATCTCTAAGGTTAAACTTCATGTATATTTACAAAAGAGAATGGGCAACATTTTGCCAGCACAACTACCCATGTACCAAAAAGGATCACAGAACACATTTAAAGTTTTAGTTTGTAGTTTTTAATTATTTGGATTGCAACAGTATCAATATGTTTCCCGGTTCTTAGGCGTTAAGGCTGTTATTGGTGGCGTGGGATCGACGGCTGACCTTCTCAGTGGGTACCTCCAGCACCACAGGAGAATCAGAAACTGTCATCTGGAATGAGATCCATCACAAGACAGAATTTGGCTCCAATCTTACTGGACATGGCTATCCAGATTCTGGCTATACTGACAATGTACTAGAAGAGCTCAAAGCCCAGGGCATCACTGAAGACAAGGAACAGCAACTGTGAGGAGGACGGGATGTGCTCAATGGCAGTTAAAAATAAATAAATAAATAAATAATGGTACAAGGTGTTTTAGGAGTGCAATTGAGCTCAGAAAAAGTGTGAACTCATACAAAAAAAGAGATATCTGATATAAAACAATGTGACCAATTGGTACAAATAACTATGTGAATGAGGTACAAATATCCTAACCGCAATGCAAATTAGGCTATGAAGTAACACAACTAACACGAGAACGATATTCGGTTAAAGGTGAAAGATAGGTTTGAAAGAAAAAGGAAAGGGAAAGTGGAAAACAAGATTGGGAGGTGGAGGGGACTCATGAGGTAGAGAAATGAGGGAATAGAAAGACTAAGAAAATGCAGGCTATTGAAGTAGCAGAGACGTGTTTTATCTGCTTAAGCGATGTTGCAGTGTGAGTTTGTGTAAGTTGTGTTAAACACAGTGTGGGTGTATTTAGTCAACTCTGATACCTCTAACTGGATTACGTACTCAATCTGTTTACTAGAACTCTGAAGAATAGTTTAGTGATTATGAATGCTTGTATTATACAACATCATTCCTTTTATTGAGAATTTATACTATTTTTGTACGGATGATAACGTGCATAAGATTCATAGATTTGATTGTTAAAAAAAAAGAATCTGCATATTAGTATCAACTAAAAATAATTTTTTAAAAACATTGAATTCATTTATGCTGGTTTATATGAAGCATGAGGATAACTGTTTTTCCTCAGATGACGCGACAATTTGTTCATTGAGGTAAAAGATGTCTGTAATGCATCTAATGTTATAGATTGTAGAATATTACATTTTCACGGTACAGAAAACCACTTCGGCGGTTTAAACCAGGAAGTGCTGCTTTACTCCACATTCAGAATTGAAAATGTTTAGATTTAATATGGAAAAATAGCTATAAGCAAAGGAATTTAGAGGTGAGACGAGAAAAAGAAAATAGCAAGCACTTCATGGCTAGAAAGAGGAGTAGTTTAATGATCCCTAAGGGTCAGTTTAGTTATCGTTTGCAAAAATGAATTTTGCCAACTCAAGGATTTTGCTAAATATTTGTTGGTTCTTTTCAACTGTTCTTTACTGCCCTTATATGTTGTTTTTGGCCAGTCTGTATGTAAGGTCAATTATAGACCCGTTTTATTATGATCCACATCTAAGAATGTGCCATTTGCTTGTATATCGGTGCATGTGTGAGCCCGCGCAACATGTGTATGTTTGCATTTGTGCTTGATTTAAATTTAAGAGTGTATGCTATGCATCCACAACACAGAGGTACGGTGTTATTCATCTGCATATTTGTCTTCATTTCTGTTCGTATTTCTCTTTTATATTAATGTTTTCTTCTATTTTTCTAGTTTACTATGTTTTAAGAATGTTTCATACAGAAATGTTATACTTTTTTTGGTTTATTTTTGTCTGTCTACACAACAAATGCTATTTTTGTTCATATGAAGTTGGGAAAAAAATAGTGAAGTTGAAGTCGACCAACTACATTAAGTAGAGTTTTGTAATCTGTTAAGCATTAAGATGAAATTATCAAATATAAATTTGTAATTTTGTGGGGGGTGGGGGATCAAGGGACAAATGGAGAATCAAGCATGGTAATACCTGTATATGAAAATTTAAAATTAAAAGAATAAGAGAAATCGAATGTTTTTGCCTTCATTGGATCCTCATTATTTTTTCATTAAGTACTATAAGACATTTTATGGTAATCTATAGTTTTTATTCATAATTATTTAACCATTTTTAATAAATTGATTGTACAGCAACTATTATGTTTCAGTCTTTTGTTAAAATGCTTTTTTTCCCCCTGAATATACAGTAAGTTCCCAGCAGTAGATATGATAGCCCAAGAAATAACCATTTTTTTGTTTTGAGGTGCTGTACCCTATATATATATGAAAGTGAGTGTGTATATATATATATATATATATATATATAATGCTTCCTATTTCTATTAATGCATGCAAACTATTAAATGCGTTTTGATGAAGTACTGAAAGTAATGAAGTACCCTGTAAGCAAAAAAACAGTAACGCTAAATGAATCGAGTATATGACCAGTTGGAAGTGAGACCGTGTTGGCTATATAGCACTCAAACTTATTAAAAAGAGACATTACTGCCAGTAACCATGTATTGTCACCATTTTCTTCCACTAGAAGGAGCCGTTTAGTCAGTTCTGAAACTGTGACAGGCGTGTGTTCAAAAATTGAATGAATTAATGAATGAATGCTCTTTCTCTAGTGATGGTTAAAACAACCAAACAAAACATCTAAAATTCTGTAATCATACGCAGGAGCTCTTGCCATTTCACATGTGGGACCAAGCAATCAATCAACTGCTATTAGATTGTATTTAATGCTAATGTATTTAACACAGTTATCTCCATAGTTTATTTATTTTTTAATCATATTTATTAAATTTACAACACTTATTGTCTTATCACTACATCTAAAATGTAAGAAAAAAATAGAATTGCTATTCAAGAGACACTATTTCTGAATAATTATACTGAAGACTTGAGTTCATATATTGAAGAAAAAAAAACAAGCATTGTGTAATGTAATACACACACACACACACACACACACACACATATATATATATATATGACAAAGACGAAAAAGGATTTATCCCAAAAAAACAAAACAATAAGTGTAATGCTCACAGAGAAAGTAACACAGGTAGGTATAGCTGAGAATAGTCTTGCCGATAAAGAGTTCACTTGTTAGAAACAAGCTCAGACACTGAGTGCTGTGTTGTTTTATGTGAAGGAAAGGAAAGGACATGACATGTGGCCAGGTATGGTTTCCCATACTAGGAATACTAGCATTTAACCCATCCAAGTGCACACACCAACCACACACACACACACACGGACTTAAGAAATGCCCCCACAAGGTCAAAATTTACTGCTATTCCTATCTTTGTGGGGACAATTGGTTCCCATAAGGTGATTAATACCAGGTCCCTATCCATTAAGCTAGTCCCGGACTAAATTGCATGTTTGAGCTGTCTCAGATGAAAATATCTTGCTCTGACATATCTTAAAACATGTCAGTGTCATTGTTCTGTGTTAAGATGCACACCTGTAATATTTTCTCATAAGGCATTTTTGTAAAAGTTGCTTAAATATCTTAATTAAACTAATGCCTTATCCCGGTTTAAACTAAGCCCCATTTGTGAAACCGGGCCATAGTGTAATATACTCAGATTAATTATCCAAGGGACTCACCATATGCAAAATATTTCAAGCAGTTTCAACGAATCGGTTGTCTGTGACAACATCTGACAATTGCCAATTGAATTTGGAGGAGAGAACTGATATTTTATTCTCCCAGATAAATATCCAAAACTGGTTTGATAACATTCAAGTCAGGTGAGTTGTTTGGCCCTGGCAGATGCTGAAGCTCTATTGAAGTTCCACTATTCTTCTTTGCTGTTAAGGTCTTTCCATGCTTAAGAAGTCTATTGGTCTTAAATGACAGAAAACTGAGCTGTTGAGGTTAAAAATACTCCTGCTAAATGGGTGTGCCTTTTTGTATGTCTCATATTTCACCAAGTACTTATATAAATCACTGCTGAACAAAACCTGTAGAAAATAGACAACAGAAGCAAAATAAAAGATAATTACAATGTTTGTTTCTTGTGGGTGTTAAAATATTTTGTCGATTTAAAATTAGTATGTATGTTTATGTTCTTTAAGTAAATACACAAAATGACTGATTCTGGAAGCTTACAGTTTACAGGAGCTGTAGTAACAATATTTTGGCACTAACAACAGTTCCCATGGAACATGTTTGTATTGCTCCATAATGCTTTCATAACCATACAGTAGCTGCTTTAAGTATCTTCTGGCATAACTGCTTTGAGATTACTTACATCATTCTTTTTAAGTCAAGACGGTAATTGCATAAAAGCATTGCAAGTGCATAAATCATGTCACTCCTCCACCCCTTGGCTTGACACATCCTTTGTTGTAAAGCACAATCAGTGGAAATCAATAACAGAAATACTGTAAATATTTTTGTGAAGCCTCATAAATTGTAATTTGGGTTATTTTGAAAGATGTTACTATGACTTCGGAACAAGGTTAACTAATAATCTATTGAATTTGTCCCATATACAAATTTACAAATAATTAATTAGACAAGATGTAAAGGGGGCAATAAACACAATTGGGGCCCCATACCTCGAATTTTGCTAAGGGTCCTTAAGTTACTATGTCGGTCTCGGCTGATATCTAAATGCAGACTGCATTTAAACAGGTGTGGTTCATCTCATTCCACATCGCTGTGAGTTATTCATCAGTAACAGAAGTGAAAGCATTGCAAATTAGCTGCAACCTATTTTAAATAAATAGCAACATAAATGATTAGACGTAATTGAATTTAGAACGAGCCACTAAATTGTTTCTTCTTTTTAATCTACAGTCACTGAACCAGAAATTTAAGATAGATAGATAGACTTGATGACTGCTAAGTTGTCCAGGAAACATATTTTAAATACATATTGTTACAATGTCTAAGTGTTACTAAGTCTTTTTTTTAAATTAATCATCTAATGAGGAATTATGAATGAAGATTCCAGAAGTAAAAGTTAAATGAGGTAATCTGCACACAATTCAGTGAATAAACCGGTATTAATTTAGAGCAATTTACTTATTATGAAGATCCAATTTCTCCAATATAGATACTGATCACTTGGAGAAACAACATAAGCTGCTTGACTTGCTCCTCTCATCGACCTTATTTACTTGGTCAAATTATCATTCATTTCAATTAGCTAATTAGATTCATTCACCATCATGAACACTTGCATACAGCTACATTAGAATAGTTGTTAAGGATAACTCTCAACATTATTATTATTCTCAACATAGAGTCATTTCCACAGAAAACAAACACCAAGACTTGGGCAAATTTATTGGCAACAGTTTGTTTAAACATAAATTAACAATAAACACAAACAGAATATAACTATTAAAAACAGCCTGATAAAAAGCATTCTGGGAAACAGAAATCCTCATCAACCTTTTTCTGTTTTCTTCTGATAGTGGTTCCCAGAAATGCTTTGCATTAGGATGTTATTTTATTTAATTGGTCCTGTAAAGATAAAGATTTGTTCATTTATCTTTGAACAAACTGTCGCTAGTAAACAACATACATTTAAATCTACAGTGAGTCACTTGCAAACAGCTGCGAATAATACTGTAATTTCTACAGAAATATTTTGCAGTGCAGGGTTATGACCTAGTGACAAATTAGCCTTCTGAATAATATAAAAAGCTACATAATGTGGAAAAGCATGTCGAGCAAGAAATGTGGTATGCTCATCATTATTTGGTAAGGCTTTCATTCAGCCTGTTTTCACAAAATAGCCACTTCCATGAGTCATGCTCATTTTATTTGTTCTATATTGCTCTTGCCCTCATTTTCACATGATAACTATTCTCTTTGAACGCAACACTTTTTTTGCAACTGTTTTGTGCTGATTTTATTTGATTAATTTTGAAGAGGGGGATTTTGGTAGATTGGTTTTAGAAGACTTAAGGTGGTGTAGAAATGCAGCACACAACAGTAGTCAAATGATTTAGTTATCTTGAAAAACAGCTGTGCTGGCTCACAGTTGACAATGGTCACAATAAACACACTTAGCTCATTCTCTTTAAAGGAGGAACTCAGGTATGAGATGCATATTGAGACCTGACTATAATGTATCTTCTATAGAAAGATTACAAATGATGATTTTGGAGGTGGAGGGACTGAAAGAACTGTCACCTGCTTGAAGTAGGCATTCGTTTTAAAAGGACAAAATAAACAAGCTGCACCTGAACCATCATTTATAACACCGGGGAGTGGATATGGCACCTCCATTGTAGGTGGACTCATTGTTGTCAGTTATGGCACTTTTCATGTTATTACAAAGAATTTTTGCATTCTTTTTTTCATTGACAGTTCTTTTGCAAAAAGGCAATAAGCATGAATCATCGTCACTTGGCACATACTTTTTAAACTATTGTTCTTAATGACAGCCCGGCTCAGATGGCATTTCTTGTCTCCACCTGCTTTGACGTTTAAGCAGCTGCTATATTTCCATTGATATTTGACATATTTTAGTACACACCGGTGACTAGAGATGTAAAATTGTTCAACTGTGACTTCTGTTTTCACAGGGGTATAGAATAACGCATACATCAAATTCCATAAGTCATCATCACAAGACCAAAGAATATAGCTGTGATGTGTGGAATAATGTTGTTGTGCTTCGCAAAATGGGAATTGGCTTTAAGAAAATATCAAATTTGCTAATTTGAGGGGTCTCTCCTCAACCACCACCAGTGTGCAGCATCCACCTGGATGATGCGACCGGCAGCCACAGGACAACGGCACCAGTGCCCTCACCACACACCAGCTACAGGTGGAGAGAGAGATACACCCAATCAATGGATTATCGGGAGACCATGATAGATTTGGGCCAGTGGCAATTTTGTCATGGGATGTTTAATGACCACAGAGAGTCAGGACCTCAGTTTAACGTCTCATCCTAAAGACGGTACTCTATTGACATTATAGTGTCCCCGTCACTAGGCCACAAGGTGAGCACCCACTGCTGGCCTCTCTAACACCTCTACCAACAGCAGCCTAGCTTTCCCAGAAGGTCTCCCATCTAGGTACTGACCAGGCTCAGCCCTGCTTAGCTTCAGTGGGCAACCATTCTTGGGCTGCAGGGTGATATGGCTGTGGCATATCTCAATTTCTGTGTCCATAGTGCAACAGCTGATTATTTTTAACCGTTAACACTTTTTAATGTAATAAGATTAGTTAGCCTTATGCGTGTCCAAACACTTTGTCATGGTAAAATAGGTTAATACTAACAAGAATGACTAAAACAGTGCATTTATCCTATTTATGTCTTTAAGACATGGATCTAGGGACACGTAAGAGTCTAGGGATTCTCCTTTTTTCCTTAAATAAGGCTTGATGTTTGTTAGGGCTTGCCCTCAAGGACATGCATCTGAATCATCATCACACCATCAGGAGTCAGCTGCCTCTAGTGGCAAGAACCTGAGAAGAGAATATTTTTTTGTGACCTATATATTTCAGATCATTATTTCAGTTCCTGATTAACTCATAGCTTACATCTTTCTCCAATTGGTATTTCAATTGCACTGAAAGGAAAACCATATAAATATGGTGTGCATTTGTTATAATAAGGTCATTTAAAACAGTTAAAGAAACAAATAAAACAATTAGTTGTTACCTCTCTATCCAATTACATGTACAATATTTAGATTGAAGCGTCTTAACAAATGATCCAAAAATGATCAGAATACACATTATACAGTATATACACAAACAAACTCTATTATATATGTTTTATCTATGTTCTCTTAGCCTTGTTCCCTGAGTGTTCTCTCCACAAAAGCAATATGATGTCAGATCACATATCGTTTTTATTCATTATAAAAAAAACAAAAACACAAGTTTAAATTTTATATGATTAAAAATTACTTGAAAAGCTAAAAAGCAAAAATATGATGACATCATGTTGAATGTCAATTCCATCTTTGGCTTGTCATCACTGTCAAATTTACAGTCAAAACAAGTGGAGTTCATGCAGTAGCCTTTTTGATTAGTCTTTTATGCTGATGACAGATGCTAATAGATACTGCTTTATGAGCATAAAATTACACACCTATACACATATAAGTCAAAGACATCAAGATAACCGCATTAAAAGAAAATCACATT
>JAUMHQ010000044.1:19741491-19757065 GCA_032361165.1 Enteromius paludinosus | reverse complement strand
GCACGATGGCTTATAACTTCCAAGATGAAGATGAAATACAACCAGTCAGCTTCTTAAATGAGTTACATCTGCCAACAATGACAACATTGCCTCCAGAAACAACAACTGGTTTCTCTGTGATTCCTCCAAACCTCATGTAGGTGTTTTTTTTTTATTTTGAGAAGAACAAAATAATGGAAAAGGAGTTTTACTGTAAACATTTCATGAACTTTAAACAAACTGTGTTTCGTTTGCAGATCTGGCTCAGCAGTGGTCACAGCCACGCTAGTGTTCAACTCCTCATCTCCAGTTCCCAGTGAAGATCTCGTCCTCAGAGCTATCAACACTCTCCGTAATTCTAGAGAGTCACAGCTGAATGAATCAGTGAAGGTGGTGAATGTCACCTATGAGAGTAAGTCTCATCATTTTCCTTTTAGATGTTTTTTAATTGGAAATGAGCAAATCAGCAATCAATGTAAAATTTTCACACAATCCAAAATACCAATTTCTTTCCATACAGGAATTTCGGAATCTTCCTATGCTGTCATTTTTAAGTTTAATATGAGTGACATCAGCATGCCGCGGGACTCTGGACTTAGAAACAACACCAACCTGCAAGTACAGGATACTACCAATGAAGCAGTAAGCATTCATCAATTATCCATTTAAATTTGTAGACCTCATATTATAGTATTCAAGTTTGATTCATGATTTGAATTTTACCTGCAGCTGAACATTCTCCTGAATGAACCTAGCAGCACAGCTTTACAACCCATTCAATACAAATTTCAGTAAGATGCCATCTGTCATAATCAGTTTTTTTACATAACAGATTGTTCTTAGCATATACATTGATGTCCTGATACTATATGCAACATATACTTATATTGTTGTTGTTGTTATTTTCCATAGGAGTACATTAAATCAGATTAAGGGCAGCATGGAGTACAAATTCCAAGAGTCAGATGTCATAAAACCAGTCAGCTTCCTACAGGAGCTTAGTTCAATGACAGGTTTGTTAAAAAAAAAAAGAAAAAAGATTTTCTTTTAAATGTGTTTCTCCAACAACACTGAATGCTGACACTGCAATCCTCCTTGACTAATCACTACTTTATTTTATAGTCTTAACAACAGCCAGTACTCTTGCAACAAGCCAATCACCAACAGCTTCACCAACACTGTAAGAGCAATGATTCCAGTGTCATTTTGTAAAAGCCAGTTATTTTCTGAATCAGTCTTAACATTGCTGTTATTTCATAATCTTTGGTAGGTTGGGGACGGCTCACATAAAAATTAAGCTGGTGTTTAACACACTGGGCCAAATACCTAGCAAGGATTACCTTTTAAACTTGGCCAGTTCTACAGTCAAAGCAAGTTACAAAACTAAAGCAGTCACAACAGAAACTAACCTTGTGAATATCACCTATATAGGTGAGTTTTTCTCTCCTGCCTTTTGGTTTCTTATTTGTCTGAAAATCTTGAATGAAAATGTATAAAACCTGTAGTAGCTTGCTTTTAAAGAAAATGTTATCACACACAGAAAACCACACAACTAATACATTTTGTTCTTTGTTTTAAGAAATCAATGATACCTCCTATGCGCTCACATTTGAATTTGAAATCAGAAATGTAGTAATGTCTGAGAAATTTGAGCTAAGGAACGAAACCTACACTACAATCAAAAAAACTATAAACACATTGGTGAGATTAAAATACTTCAATGGTTTCTCAAAAAACTTGCTATAAAAATTAATATGCCTTTTTCTAATCACATTGACTTAAACATCTCTGCATCTATTACTCCACTCTCTAGCTTGTTGACATTCTAAAGGACCCCTCAGCATCTCAGTTTGATCTCAAAGACGTTGATTTCAAGTAAGTTCTGAAATCATGTTTCTTTCAATTGATTTGTTTTTAGTATGAGGAGATGGCTTGTGAGGGAAGCCATGAGGTTTTTAGACAACAGCTTCTGTTACTTATTGCACATGTTAATCTCCACACAGTAATACTAGCACAGTGATTCTGGCCAGTGTTCAGTACGTTTTCTCAGAAAGTGACTTGAACACAAACAGCACCTTTGTCAAGGAAATATTCAAGGCTAAGGAAGGTATTGCCACCTTAGCGACCACCAGTACTCTGTTAACCACAACTCCTCCAATCAAACTGTAAGAGCAATAAATCATTTTCTCTTTGCAATCCTCTTTATTACCATCTTTTGAAAATAGATGATAACATGGAATAAATCCTCCAAATACATGTACCATTTTTTGCAGGTTTGGGAAGGTGATCATATACATCAGCCTATTGTTTAAAACACGGGGTAATATCCCAAGTGAAACTAATGTTGTAAATGTGGCTAACACCCTGTTGACTGGCATGAAATTGAGAATTAAACGAGAACTGACGCCAAAAGATCTGACTGAGCTTGTGAACTTTGTGAATGTCACCTATGCAAGTGAGTTGTTTTTTTCACCTCGTTGTGCATATAACCTTTGAATGCAAATGGTGTAAATTATGAAGTAAGCTTTTCCTTTGAAGGAAAATCTGGAAATCAGTAAACCCTAAATGGATGAGTGAAATTTGATCATCCACATATAACCACTCCACGACTAACCTGTGTCTTGTTTTGTTTTCTTTGTTTGTTTGTTTTTTTCCCCCTAAAGAAATTAATGATAGCGCCTTCTCTTTGAACTTTGGATTTGAAATCAGCAATATGTCCATGTCTGAAAAAATTGAATTCAGGAATGAGACCTACGGAGTGATCCAGGACTATATAAATTTATTTGTGAGTTACAAATACTGAGAAATTGAGAATAGAGAAATGGCTTTATTTCAGTCATATTTACCATAAACAACAGAATCAATCAATTTTTTTTTTCTGCTTTTCAGGTGTCCAAGATCCTGAATAAAACAACAAATACTAACTTTAATTTCAATCAAATAGTTTTCAAGTAAGTTCTGGATCAGTTTCTTTTTTTTATGATTTTAAGAAATCATATCAGCTATCATCATTTAGTAGTTTTTGGAAAGAAAAATCAGCTTATTTATTTTGTCTGTACATTTGAATTTATTCACAGGGGTAACTCCACCGTGATTGAGGCCAACGTACAGTATGTTTTCACAGACGACGACATTGGCGGTTTCGGCTTGGTCTTTAGTCTTCTCGGCACTACAACAGCTCCTCCAACCTCCTATTACCCCATAGTCCTGACCACTGCAATCTCAAACAACAGTACAAATGCAGCATGGATAGTGGCCATCATTGTCCCCTGTGCTATTGTCATTGGGCTTGTACCTTGCTGGATTCTCCTTTGCGTAAGTATTATGATGACTGAATGTCATGTGCGTTGGCAAGGCCAGATTTATGCACAGGCATTCTGGGCATGTGCCTATGCTTGCTTGTCCAGGAGTGGCCCAAACACAATGAAGAGATATATAATATGTTCATTATACTATGGGATAGCTACAACAGTAACAGAACCAAAACCAAACAAGATATTGAGTAATTAAACATAACAAACAGTAGGGTAAAATGATCAACGATTTCCATGTCATCCACCTTTTACGTACAGAAATCAAGCTTTCTTGCAGTGCTGCCTCATTAATTTATCAATGCAATAGTTTTGCAGGTAAAAAGCTATATGACATTTCTCAGTAGTGAGGTTCTTGAAGCAGTTCCACTTGCTGCTAAACTTTAAGGGCCGCACAGACACACAATCTCTCCCCCCTCTTTCTTTCGCTAAGAATGCAAAAAATTTGCTAGTTCAACACACACAAGATTAAAAATAAATTGCAAACTACTGATGTGTTATTGTTACTCCAGGCCGTTAAAATTCTTAAAGAAATAATGCACTCCCAAAGTGTTAATGTGGCCTCGACACCTTTTAGACCTGTTAAATTAATACGAAAGGGGGGGACAAAAATTAGTTTTACCTATGTCACAAAAAGAAGTAGTTAAACTGATTAATGAAAACATGTTAATCTTTTTTTTTTTTATAATGTACAGCTGATTACAAGTGTATTTTTAAGTGTACAAATTCTCTTCCATGATGTTAACTCTCACTTTGTCTGTTTCTGTGTTCAGTGTTTGCTGTGTGGGTGCTGTGCAGCGATTAGAAGACGTTGGCACAGACGACGGTCGTACAATGTACAGTACACAACTCGAAACAGCATCTTCTAGAGATATTCAAGAACAAACTTTGATGCCTAAAAGATTATTCATTTTCCTGTACTGCTGGGCATACAGAACCTCTCCAAATGTGATGCAACTGTGATTTAAAAAAAAAATGCTATTTAAGGAATAACTTTATTTATTTAAAAACTTGTTATGTAAATTAATGATGATCTTGTTCTAATTGAAAGATTTGTTTGGTAGTATGTATTTAATGTTAGGGAAAAATGCAGAATGTGTTGATCACTTCTTTATTCATGCACCATGTACTTTATCTCTATCTAAAATAATATATTGAACCATGATGATGCATTTATGTACAAATCCACAATTAATGTATTACGACTATGTACTTAAAAACTATAGTTTAATAAAAACAAATAGATTATTGTATACATTATTGTATCCATAATTGTTGCTATATACTACACTTTACAGCTTTAATATGTTTGAAACTGATTGGGCCAGTCAAGCCATTCTTTACTGTCTGATAAACGCTCCACCAAAGACACAATGGTTATGATGACTGATCTTCAAAACAAACTACCTCTTCATTTACAATACACTAAATGGAGTATCAGCCATTTTGTTGAGCTGTCTGACGTCTTTGGGAACAATTTACCAGACACACCTAAAAACAACAGCATTGTAAACAAATGGCCTTTTTTTCTATTGGTCATATATTAGGTTTCTGAGGATTCTGCCCTAAACAGTATTGTTTGATTATATAGTATATAAACTAAATGAAGTTAAGATCTTGCTAACACCTTTAAATCTGGCTAACACCCTTAAAACATAATTGGGTTGATTGAGTTGAAAAATAATACATTTCAATTTAAAATAATTCACTTCTATAAACGGAACTTGGCTTGATAATTAAAACTTCCTCTATACATACACAGACATACATGCATGCATACACACAGCAGAGGTCCTCATTGTACAGTAGTCATCCCCCCTTCTAAAACGTAAAGGTCACCCTAAAAACAAAGACAGAGCATCATATATCACATATACACATCATATGGGGGAAGAAAAAAGTAAAAAAAAAAAAAGAAAAGAAAATCCCTACTAAAATACAAAATATAAATAAATTATCTAGACAATGTCTAGGCTATGTATAAAGGTGACATATCATGGAAATCTAAATTTTCCGGATTTTAAGTGCTAAAATCAGGTGCCCGGTGCATCTCCCAGCCAAGGAAAGTTGTATTCAAACTGAGGTTAGCAACAGATTCCGGGTTATGAAAATTCTATATGCTTTACATGAAGAAAATTAAAGTTTCATAAAAATTCAGCAGGGTAGACACTACTGCGGTGTCATTTATCAACTGCATGTCTAATAGTTATAATTCTCTTGCCATGGAATATAAATTAAAACAATGATACATCCTTTTCATTTCTTGTCTCACACTCTGATAATATGAAATGATCAAATCTTTAAAAACCTGTGTGCCTATGATAGACAATCGAACCATGTAGAGTAGGCATGGGGCGGGGTGACACATGCAGCCCTGCCCCAGGTGCAGTCTCTCCCTGATCTGAAGGCTGCAGCCAGATCCTTCTCATCTATTCTGGAAAAGAGGGCAGGGAGTAGCATCTCAGTTGCATTTAAAAAGACAGACACAGAAAACTGCTATTTCTGCTTCCACTCAAATTAGGCATAGGGAAGAAAACCATTCTCGTGAGGGAACCTTTCTGCAACGCAAGAACAGTGTTGCCAGATTGGATGGACGTTTTCCAACCCAAAAGCTCTCAAATACCCCATCAAAAACTGCCCAAATTTTTTACTATCAAAATAATGTGATTGAATGTAAATCAAGGTTCATAAGAGACAGTTTTAACTCCATAAAACACAATTTTGATGACAAAATAATATAAACGTAATGCAAGATAAATCGTAGAAAATAGATTAAAGAGAATTAGCCTACCAAATATGAAAAATATGAAAGCAGCAGACACTGTCAAAAAGGCAATTGAAAAAACTGCATCATTTTTAATGTCACAGGTCAGAATTTTACTGCAAAAAAATGTCCAATATAGTGATCATGCACACACCATGACAGTCAAAACTATAATTCATTGATGCATACTGCATGATAATCCAACATAATAAATAACAAATTAACAAACAAATAATAACAATTTAATGTTTTTACCTTTCGCTCACATTTCACACAGAACTAGGAAGTCTGTGAAGTTTATATTGAACATTATAAAAAACTTTGCACAGTCGAAAGTAACAAGTCCAGCAGATTTCAATACTAATCTGACCGTTTGAAAGAGACAAGACAGGTTCATATAGATTTTTATTTAAGCTCTGATTTTGAAGTTGCAGTGATAAGAGTGTTCATGTCATCTCTCCCTCAACTGGTGTAATTCACATTTTGAGAGTTAAAACTCTGCTCTATACCATACTTATTTAGCAATGATCACTATACAGTTCTACATCCAGTGGCAGTTGTTCATTGAATCCCTGGGCGACCCCCTCTTAGCCCCTCTTTTCTCCCTATTATAATGTCAAATAACATCAGAAAAGCATTTATTTGCAATAAAAATTAAAGAAATAATAAAAAATTTGAAAATAAAGTTTTGGGTAGAGTTAGGGAGGATTTTATTTTCCCAATAAAGGTGTCAGCCAGCCATTCTGTTTTATAAAGCACTTCAATACTACGGTGCAGATAATTGTCACTTGCAATAAGTGTTATAAATATCAGAAAATGCTATGTGCACTTGGCATAAATAGCTGCTGCCAAAAAATACGAGAAAAAAAACAAACAAAAAAACGGATTTCAATTATTGAAATGACTATTTATTATGTTTCATGTTTTATACCTGATTTTTATATTCTACTGCTTATATGCATTGGTGTTGTATTGTTGTTTATAAAGGATTAATTATTAATAAAAAAAAAAAAAACAACCACACACACTGTTCCTAGAGCCATGATAAGCGGAATGCGTTGAAAATGACCAATCACAAGAGCGGAGAGATCTCACATTTGATCTCCGCCTACAAAGTCTCAAAAGTGTATTTGACGAGCCAGCAGGGGTTCAGCAGCTGAGAGAGTGCAGAGTGTGGAGCAAGCGCAGCTTAGCGCCATTCTCGCGAGAGCGCATTTTTCCACGCGCATAGATTTTATATGTATTTAAACACCATAGTCACAGGTAAGCTATGATAGACAATAGATGTTTTTTTTTTTCCCCGATTAGTGCTTGTGCCGCCACCCACATATCATGAAAAAATGCCGCCCTGGGCGGCTGCCCTTTCACCCATGCCTAAAACCGCCACTGTCTACATCCGTTATTGCGCTATACACCCGTCATTTCTGAATCGTCAAATCCGTATGCTGCTGCGACGTCAGCATCAGCACCAGTAGCATTAGTCTTTGCACTGCAGTGTGCGCGTGTTTAGTAACGTTGTGATGACTGATTGGATGGGTTATGCACACTTGGGCTTGTATGTTAACTAATTAGTCAATATAATTCATATCTTTGAAACCGCCAAAAAGACCCCAAACCTGTCCACCCGCCAAAGCCAATATTTACTCGCACAAACAAATTGAAAACCGCGCAACTGGGCAGAAACCCACCCAATCTGGCAACATTGAGAACACACCACATGTGCGTGCAAAAATACGCTCTTGTGAGAATGGCGTTAAGCAGCACTCGTTTGACGCTCTGCGCTCTCAAGTACACTTTTGAGACTTTGGAGGCAAGGATCAAATGTCAGATCTCTCCGCTCTTGTGATTGGTCATTTTCAACGCATACCGCTTATCACGGCTTTAGGACAGTTATCAGGTTATCAGGTATAAAACATAATGAATAGTCTAGTCATTTCAATAATTCTGAATCAATTTAGAATACTATAAATCTTCATATCACACGTTTAAGTGCATATAGCATTTTCTGATATTTATAACAATTATTGCAAGTGACAATTATCTGCACCTCAGTATTGAAGTGCGTTATAAAACAGAACTTATTGAGTGTACATTTTTTTTTTGTCTGTTTGTTGTTTTTTTATTCATATCATTAAATAGATGCCATGGCTGACACCTTTAATGGGAAAATCCTTGGCTTCAAGGAAGATGTGGAGATAGCATTTCATCTGAGGTGGCTTATGAGGTCGTCTGAGCACAGGCATCTGATGTTCTGGCACCTCCGCCAGTTGGCACTTTGGGTTAACTCAGAAAAGAGAAAGTTAAAAGATGATCTATTTCTTGGTACGGAGTTGGACTTCTTGACGTCATGCCATGAGTGACGGACTGAAATCAGTTAGGTATGTAACCCTTGTTCCCCAAAGGAAGGAATGGATATGACATGCCCCATCGAGACTTTCTTTCCTGTGGACTCATTTGACATCTCACTATGGGAACCCGCCCCTAACCTGTTGCACAGGACCAGGCCCACATTTATTACAGCTTTTCCAAATAGATGAGTACTGATGAGATGTCTCACTTTGAAGGACTTTATGTAAGGAGGTGCAAAGATAACGCAGGATGGTTTTCTCTCTATGTGGATTCTGAGGAGCATCCTAAAAGCTTAACAGAAATGTCTGTAAATAAATAGATGCAATGTGTTTCTAAAAATGCTCAGCCTTTTTTTTTTAAATGTTTGTATGAGGTATTAAGTGTACTTTTGTTAACACTACATAATATGGTGAGGACATGGATGTATAAAAGCTTAAATATATGTTCAGACAGGGGCTGCAAGGGCCCCTTATAGCTGTTGAACTAAAGGCCCTTTGAAGCAAAACCTTTATTGTGACAAAAAGTAGGTGTAACTACAATAAACAACAGCTTCAATAGTAAACAACAGAGTTTCAGTAAGTAATGCAAAGCGCTAAATACATGAATGTCACACAAATCACTTTGTTCCTCTGAAATGGAGCAGAACATTGCACTGTCTGCTAGAGGTGTCTTACTAACAGAATTCATTAAATAACTTTTTGAACAGAAATGTTAGGGAAATCAATCCCATAAGACTATACAGACGGCTTAAAATTAAATATTTTTCTTTCCATTAAACTTTTGGTAACTGACTTTTATTAATTTATTACATTTTATTTTTATTTCTTCTTATTATCCTTTTTCAGTTTTTCAAAACATCTATGCTAGGCTAAAAATAAATAAATAGGCTATGTAATACAATTTTATTAATAGTTGCTTTTTTCACAATTACTCAGATTTGACGCATTTGATATGGGTTGGGTTATGGCCCAACTGGCTATACCAGTTCCTGCTGTGACGGTACAGCAACAGATCTGTGTAACTTCAAAACAAACAATAGATCAGGAATGTGTCTGATAAACGATAAACTGATTTTGCGTCATGTTTGTGCA
This sequence comes from Enteromius paludinosus, assembly GCA_032361165.1. Classification (NCBI taxonomy): domain Eukaryota; kingdom Metazoa; phylum Chordata; class Actinopteri; order Cypriniformes; family Cyprinidae; genus Enteromius; species Enteromius paludinosus. The sequence continues at coordinate 19,747,571 of JAUMHQ010000044.1, read as the reverse complement.
GCACAAAACTCATTTCTGATTAAATATGTTCAGTGACAGTCCAAATTTTTGCTGCTAGGCCACCTATGAACATTTTATAGAATAGCCTACATTTTTGTGTGTGTGTATGTGTGTGTGTGTGTGTTTTGGAGGCATTCATAGCACAAAAAACAGTGAAATATTCCTATTCTATTTCTATTCCCTTTTATCTCTTGTCTTCATGACCCACAAAGTTCGAACAGAGCATTATCTGTGTTTATTTTAAGATAATCCTCTTCGTTCTAATTGATCTGATACTATACCTGTCTCTGCAGCTGGGTATTGTGTGGAGAACAGTAAATGGGAGGATGGGAACGAAATAGGATAGTAACCGTGACAGGCAGAATTGTTGCGATTAAACAGGTCATATAGGATCAATGCATTAAATGTTAAAATGACAGCAACAACAACAAAAATAATTTCGACAGTTTGGTGTGTATTTGACGTTTTAAATGCAGTAAGCCTCACAAGGTAGTATTCAAGGTAGTATATTTTTTTTTGGTCTTATTGCAAATAAGATTAGGTTAAAGGTTCAAATTATTTGTTCTAAAAGGCCCACAAAAAGGACAGACTTTTTTGGATGACATAGCAATGCAATGTAAGCATAAGCATGTTGAAGAGGATAATGCAGAATGACAAAAATGAACTGTGACTGAATAAAAAAGCAGTAGCAGTGCGAAAAACACCCATGGTTGATATGGACATTATTTGTTAAACCAAAACATCTACTTAAAAATATCCTAAAACCAAATTTTATATTTATTTAGTGTTTTTGTTGTTGTTGTTTTTTTCCCACAGACAGTCTAACATAAAACATACACATAATTACACTCGGAAGAGATCAACATTTATTTTAGACTGATGAAAGCAGACCTAATGAATGTAGCTGGAACTTGTAAAATACATTTTGTTGCATAATTTTCAAATTGTTCTTTGCTTTTTCATCATAACGGGAATCTTGGTCCACCTCATTCTTTACACATTTCAGCTTATTCATTAAATTATATCTTTGTGAAGCCAACACCTTTTTAGCCGTTGTTAGTCTCTTGCTCATTACACAAACTCCTCTGATATAAATCCTTTGTAAAATTAGTAGTCCATGACACATTTAAGTGGAGCAGGACTAATGTAATTGATCAAAATAATGGATTCAGTATATATAGTGTATTCAATATTTAATGAATCAATTATACACCATACACTCTATGAAATAAAAGTACAAAAGCTGTTACTGGGGCGGTAACTTTTCAAAATGTACTTTTCAGGTACAAATATGCACCCACTAATATGTACCTTTAAAGTACCAAATAGGACCTTTTGAAAAGGTACCAGTGACAGCTTTTGTACCTTAATTTCTGAGAGTGTACACTATATGAGATAAACAAAACTGTATGGTAATTACATTGAAACATATGAGACTCAAATACAAATTACCATGTTATCTCACAATGACCATTTATCAGTGTATTTTATTTCTTATTACATACTTACAAAACTTCTGTATACAGTTTTTTATTATAGTTTATCTCTAAAAGTAGCCTAATAACTATTTTGAATTTCTTTAAATGAATAGGTTTACCAAAAATGATAACTCCCTCACAATTAATTCACCTAATATAAATGATAGAACTTTCATTTGTGGGTGAAATACAGCTTTAATATCTGTATACACCTTGTTTCTAAAATTACAAATAAATACATAAAATATGTGCAAAATATGCATTTCTTGCCTAACAGCAGGTATGTGAGTACTGAATGACATGTGTGACACGAGTCCCCACCTTTCCCCTAAACATATTCTTTCTATAATTATAGCCTTGAAGTGAACTGCCTGCAGTGGCTGTTCTGATTGACAATTCTGTCACCTCTACTATCACTGCGAAAACACTAGTGATTAGTTATAGGCTGGGTATAACAAGGATAAAATATCACCATCTTTTTATCTATGTAACACTGTACATTTCCATAAAAAGGTGGAAAAGGACGCAGAAACTACTTATTAAGAAAAGAAGTTCAGCATAAAGTAGAATACTATATACATATGGTAGAAGTGCAAAGCATGCTTGTGATTATAAATAACCAAAAGTGACATATCAGGTTTGAAGTCTCTGTCATTAAAAATGACAATGAACAACTATAAAGGGTGGAGCTTCATAAACCTTTGACTAAAGATCAGGTATCATCAAAACATTGAGGTGAATAGATGTTGTTTGGCAAGCCAATTACTGGCTGTTGTAATGGTTCATCAGTTTGTCATACATTTCAGTATTCTGTATTTGCGTACATGAGTCTGAGTCTATGTCAACCTAGTAGGTTGTGACGACACACTTATCCCACGAGATGAGACACTGGGTTCACGAGAACGAGACGACACAAGATGTTTAGACTTTTAAATAAATCCTCAATTAAAAAATAAATTGGGAAAAATAGTATTTTATTCAACAAAAACATTCCAAAAATGTAGGTGCATTTTGTAATCAACTTTACTATTTAAACTATTAAACTATTTTAATGAATTGTGTAAAATGTTTTGTCGCAAACTGACAGGCAAGTAATTACACAAAAAGTATAAACAATATGAATAAATAAAAACAAATGACACTAGTTCCTTTCACTACCTCTCACTAGTTCACACTTCCTCTGTAATAATAAGTATGCTTGTTTGGCTTCTGTCTGGAGATCAGTCAGGGAGTCCGGCAGACACGGAGCCCTAGGGGATCTACCCCTAGATGGCGAGGGTTGAGGGATGCTCAGAGCTCTGTCGGATCCCTGACTGCCCCCCTAGAGGAAGTTCATGTAAGGTGGGATAGTGATTGATTGTGTGATTTAAAAACAGGCGGAGCAGGGGAAGGCAGTGGGATTTGAATGAGAAAACGAAGATGCTGGCGAGAGAAAAAGGGCTGTATTTCAAGCGGGGGAGCGAGTGGCTGATATTTTGTGGCTGATTAATTTGTAATGAGTAGATTGGTGGCAGCTGGCTAATCGTTTGTGCGTGTTCCTCCTGAAATTTGTTTTGTAAAATGTCATTAAAAAGCAGGGTAAGCAATTTTTCAAAAAAGCTTCAGTCGGGCCGAATACCATAACAAACCTGTCTACAGCAAGCGCCGTGCCAGGACACTGTAATAATGCACGGCATTATACCAATATCGCGAGGATATAGCCAAGTTCTCACAATAGACGATCTTGTCACACTCGTGAGACATTTAATATTGTTTTTCCAACCTGGCCTTTTAGGTGAACTACAAACCTACTGTCTATGAAAAACCACATGAAGGTGGATATGCCTGATGTTAACATTCAAAAGGCATCAGTTTTCAAACATCCCAGCATAGTAATATTGTTTTGAAGTCATAACATGATATTTTTTCAAGTATTTTTGTCAATTTTGTGCTTAATTAAGCAATACTCTGTAAGTTTGTGTGAACAGGAATAAAATATGTCAGAGTTTTACTGCCTTCATTACTTTTGGAAACTGCAGTTATATGTGCTTATCGGTACATATTTCATGTCTTGCTAAAAAGTGCACTTAGGTACAGTACCTTTATGCCATGAGACCAGGTAGCATTTTTATTATTTTTGATTCATTTGAGTTATGCTATCACTGTCCTGAGTCTTTTACTTTACAGTAGCTACAATAGATCATTTTAGTTTTGAAACAGTACAGGATGAGAGTTTGTGTGTTTTTAGGTTTATAAGAAAACATTCCAATTGAAACACATCTGCCGGGATCTTGTGCATTGTTATATACCTTGATATAAAGGAAGGTGTGTCTGTGTGTACGTCTGTCCATCAGTGTGTCAGAGATGTTGATGTGATAAGAGTGCGTGTTCATGCTTGTTTGTTACATTCCACACCCAAAAGGAAATTGATACAATACGATTGTGAAAGAGGGATATTTTCTGTGTTTGTTAGACGACTGGTTTGTGTGAGCACAACAGGTACTGAATGTGCTCACGCCCTAAAACAAACAGTCTAAAAGAATGACATAAAGTAAGAAAAATATAGAATGATGTTTAAAAACCACAACAACTTCAAAGAGAAGCTTTTGGTCTGTTTTGATCGTAATAACATTAAAATTATTGCTAGAGCATACTGACCCCAAACAAAGCAAGCATGAGGTAGAATCCGCACACTAAATCAATCTGCACCTTTAAAGAAACAGTTTCATGATTGTGTCAAATAATTTGTCTTTCGAACACCAGAAATGAAGTTAAATGATATTGACTCATGGTTAAACAGGTCTTTACAATAATAAACATTTTTTTCACATGAACACATAATTTTTATTATGTCTCACTTTATACCTTAATTGTGTGTTTTTTTCCCCTTGTTAAATATATTCAGGCCAAGGTGTGCAATCTGTGACGTGTCCTGAAAATGTGCTGAGAATTCTATAGGGATTTCTCTTACTCTTTCCTCTATATTTATTTCCTCATACTTCCTCAATTTTTTATTTGTAATGATTCACAATATTACAAACAAATTATTCATTCAGTTTTTCACAATACAATACCATTTCTTTAGTAAACCAACCTATTTTCTATACATTTTAGAAAACAGACAATCACATTTGTCCCCCTTCATGACATAACATTCTGAATGTCCTTCTAAAGTGTAATATATTCATATTTCCATAAGCCATTGACCCGCTAGCAGGTTTTCAGTCATTAGCTTTACATTTACATTTTTGCTGGTTCAGGCAGTAGGTGTGACACCCTCAGGGCCATAGCAGGGGTATGCAGGGCCCTGGACGAGGTTGTAGCTGTGAGCTCAGGTTAAAATTGTGTTTAGTTGAAATCACATTTCAGGAATGTGAGGGAGGGGGCTGAAACAGTCAGGGACCCCTAGATTCATCACCACCTCTATCTCCCAGTTAGTGACAAACCCCCAAACTAAATCAAATTGTTCTAACTTGGGATTCAGGATGCTCTTTGACTTTGCAGTGTGATGCCTGTAAAACATGTGGGACCACACTGCTTCACTGCAGCCTAGTGGATTTTATTCCAAGGCTAGCATAAGAGCCACCTACAGTATTTCCCATGATCCATGTACTCCGCCTGTCCCCCGATAAGTTCAAAAGTCACACATTCTAATATTTTGTTAGGCCACTTTTTGTTTTGATTACAGCCTTCTTCAATGTCACAACATTTATTCCCATGCAGAATTGCATTCATTTTTTTGGGGGCCAAAATCTTTTATTGATAATGGGAAGGTCTGACTGCTGTGTAAATCTCTTCTCACATCAAAAAGATTCTCAATGGGGTTAAGGTCTGGACTCTGTGGTGGCCAATCCATGCGTGAAAATGATGTCTCATGCACCCTGAACCACTCTTTCATGAGCCCATGATCTTGGAATACACCCATGCCATCAAGAAAGAAAAAATCCATTGATGGAATAACCTGGTCATTTAGTATATTCATCTGACTTCATTCTTTGGGCAATGGGCACATATCATTGCTGAACCTAGACCTAGACCAATAGCAACTGCTATTTGAATTATATATATTTTTTACTTTTGTGGAAACATGTATAGTAGTCAACATTTGAATCAACATTGGATCAAAAAAGTTAATCAAAGTTGTTTTAAGACAAGAACACATTTTGGCTGTAGGCTTTAGAACCTTTTGTTTTTAGGTCTAAAATATGTCTCCAACCAACCTGATCTCACAGAAATCCATGTAATGACCAGTGACTCTTAACGTAAAATTCTGTGTTACTGTCACAGAATCGTTGACAATTCTGTGAGGGGCTTAAGGAAAAGATTACAATGTAAGTCAGTGACAAGCATCAGCCGTGATCCATGTATGGAATAATTGATGACGAGCCGTTGAATTATTAGAAAAATAATGCACACTCCGAGGTGGTGATGCGTTACATTTTTATTTTTCTAATAATTCAACCGCTTATACTACGGTTGCCACATCTCAAGACATCGATCAGATGATATATTTCAAGGGATTCGTCCGGTTTTTGTACTTAAATCTCTATTGTGAGTAGGATTATTTCTTCCGCATCTCATCCAACAACTCTTTTGCTAGTTCCAAAACGTCATTTTAAAGCT
>JAUMHQ010000044.1:19719844-19741391 GCA_032361165.1 Enteromius paludinosus | reverse complement strand
GACTGACAGCTCCAGCCCAAAATGTGCGTCGGCCCACCGGGCATTGCCCGGTATGCCCTATGGCCAGTCCAGCCCTGCTGACAGTGCTTATATAAATTTTTTAATTTTCATTGAAGGTGCAAAAGTGTGCCGCTGTGGGACTTTTATTTTGAATAACAGTGAACCTTCTTCTACGGTTGTCGTCAGCTTCGCTAAGAAATGCGGAAGTGTCCGTGCTGCTGATTAAGTTCAGTGCAGTACTGACACGTACATATTAAGGTAACATCGGGTAAAATATAAATTATTCTTGCCTCGTTAATGTTTATTTGCCCGTTGCATCGTTCATATTTATTACAGAAATAATTCTAACTGCAGACGTGGTAACGTTACATAGAAACCGTCGAGCTAAATCTCATTCATTCATTCATTTATTGTTACCAGTTCTTTCACGCGCTAGTTAATTCATTTGTCATCATTTTGTTCAGCGAGCAATATGAAGCACATTGTACATAGACATCGTAGTCCTTTTGTTGGGGCAAAATTACTATTATAACACTAGTCCCGTTTAATTCCCAGACTTCCCCATTTTAATGTATAACCTTACCAGTAGTCTGAGGTTATAAGCATCTTATGAAGTAATCACTGTGTTTACCTCTTGAATTGTGGGGATTTGCAGGTGCATTTGAATGACTGTCGTCCCTAGACCAGCTTGCTCAGGTCTAAAGAAAGATGGGTAGGCGGAGGAAGAGGGTTTCAACAGGTGATGGAGTACCTAACATTAGCCCAAGAAAAGAGGAAAAAACACCAGCTCCCCCACGCAAGGAGAAGAAGAAGAAAACTGACATTGGGAAGGTGTTTATCAATATATCTATCGGTCTGTGTATCTTCAGTCTGATCTGGTTCTTCTATGCTCTTTATATGCGTTCATCCTTGGCCAGGAGGGTTGTAACCTTGCACCCCTCTCCACGTGTTTCGGATGCCAATAGCTCAAGTTCTGCTGTGTCTCCTGAAAGATATTGGGGTACCTATCGGCCCCAGGTTTACTTTGGGATGAAAACAAGGAGCCCTAGATCTGTTGTGACAGGTGGGGTGATTCCCACGCATTATTTCTGTATATTTAATTGCCTTTGTGATGATTTGAGGTTATTACAAGCCTGTTTTTTCCCTATTGATTTAATTAGGCTTAATGTGGATGCGTCAGTTTGCTGAAATGGATGTAAATCTTAGACACACCTGCGAGCAAGGGGACCATTTGCTGGGCTACGGGTGGCTAATGCATGACGGAGTCTCTTTTGGAGTCCAGGAGGTCCATGACCGTGAATTCACCCTGACAACAGAGTTTGTGAAACGTATGGGTGGAGATCACGGTGGAGACTGGACTTGGAGGATTACTGCAAAACAACATGTAAGCAAGGAGCAATGCTCTTACAGTTTGTGTGTTTAACAGCCAGCACTGATTATTTTAATATTGTCAAATACTAGGATATTTAATTCTAAAAATAATAGAAGTAAAAAAAGCACAAAGGTATAAGTTGTTTTCATTGCACATAGCCAGAGGATGTTAGGGTTGTCACAGCAGCAAAAATGATTTCAAAAGTCATGACTGTTCATTAAATAAAATGGTGTAGCAAAATTGATATATGAACAGGTTCAGAGTAACAGATTAAAGGCCAATAAAACACTAAATTTAATAGAAAAAATGCAATCTGCCTGATTTTCTGAAGGTCACAGCTTTGTGGTAGTTCCATACATATGATATAAAGTTGACATGATAACTTTATAAACACAAAATCATACAAACATTTTGATTTATAATTAATTTCAGCTTCGAAATAACTTTAGTCTGTTATTGATTCTGATTGTCAGAGCACTGCTTCCTCGGCTCCTGTGATCTCGCTGATGTTCTACGCTGCTACAGATGTTCAAGGTTCCTTGCTGGCCCATGTAGAAGAGAAAAATCGCTTGAGCTCTGTGACTGGGTCGTCTGAGGAGCTTGGCAATTTCAAGATAACGTTTGGCAAGCCCACCGCAGGGGAAGGTGCTAGTGGCAAATACGCCAGGTATTTTACATTTCCTTTGCACTACAAGCTTTTGTAGTAAGTAGTGTTGTTAACAACAGTAACTGAGAAGATTGTAGATTGTTAGCAGTAGCTTACTACAACAGAATAAATACTATAACAAAAATTAAAGTAATATTTGTTATAGTATTTTATTATAAATAGTTACTAGTATTTGTTATTATATTATTTACAGTATACTGATTTATTTATTTTCTACAAAATGCAGCAAAACAAGTGAAACAATGTTAGTTTTGGAAATTAGTGTATTATAATATACAGGAACTCTTACCATTTGTATGATTATCAGATGAGCAAAAAACAATTATGCCAAAATAAGGTTTTCTGTCATATTATTTTAACAAGTTACTGCATTTTTCCCGTTTTTCTTTTCAGATACAATTACTTGCAAACGAAGAGCCCTGGTCTTGATAAGCTAACAGATATAGTGAAGAACAGCCTTAATCACAAGTTTACTTTCAGTCCTACAAAAGGTGAAAAAAGGCCGTATTTTGCTGTGGATTCCTACAAAGTTGTTAACCACCAGAACCAACAGAAAGATCCCAAGATGGAGAGTGACTTTGTGCTGCATCAAGTAACTGTACAAACCCCTTTCCAGATTGAAGTTTTGTTTGAATCCGGGAGCTTCCGGGAACGACCGAATCAGCTTGTGGGCTCGATTCTCACAGATGAGCTGGAGAAGCATAAGGTGGCATTTGATGAGAAGTTTGAGAGTTCATTTGGCCTCCAAGCCAAAGGGTTCACATCTTCACAGATTGAATTTGCTAAGGCAGCTTTAAGCAACATGCTTGGTGGCATGGGATATTTCTTCGGACAGTCGGTTGTCCAGTCGGCTTACAACGAGCACCCAGTGCTTTACCCTGAGGGTCCGCTGTTTACAGCAGTGCCGTCTCGCTCTTTCTTTCCAAGGGGCTTTCTTTGGGACGAAGGATTTCATCAGCTTCTTATCAGCAAATGGGACACTCGGTTAACACAGGAGGTCATTGCGCACTGGCTCGATCTTATCAATGTAGAGGGCTGGATCCCACGTGAACAAATCTTGGACGATGAAGCACGCAGTAAAGTACCGTCCGAGTTCATAGTGCAGCACAACGAAAACGCTAACCCACCCACGCTCTTCCTGGCCTTGCAAGAGTTACTAGAACAGCTGGATGCTCAACCTGAATTGCTGTCCTCTCAAAACATGATTTCTTTCCTGCGAAGGTTGTACCCAAGACTGCAGATTTGGTTTGAGTGGTTTAACACCACACAAGCTGGACCAATTGCTAACTCCTACCGCTGGCGAGGCAGGGACAAAGACACTAACCTTTTCCTAAATCCCAAGACTTTGACCTCTGGCTTGGACGACTACCCACGGGCTTCTCACCCATCTGTTGATGAGAGGCATGTGGACTTGTATTGCTGGATGACCCTGGCCTCCGGCATCATGGCGAATGTGGCACGAATACTTGGGGAACCCCACCAATTATACGAAAACACCCATCGTGCTCTCAGCAACAATGATCTCTTAAACAAACTGCATTGGTCCGACAATCTGCACGCCTTCAGTGATTACGGAAACCACACTCAGGCGGTCTCACTTCAGCAGGAGAAAGTGTTTGTGCCTCCTGGGCAACCACGGCACCAGTTCCCAGTCACGAGGTTGATTCGCTCTGTTCGTAAAGCCCCTAAGCTGCAGTACGTGAATGCGTTAGGCTATGTTAGCCTTTTTCCCTTCTTGCTACAAATTTTGACACCAGACTCTCCAAGAATGGACCATATCTTGCGGGACATTCAAGATCCTGACCGCCTTTGGACACCCTTTGGTCTGCGCTCGCTCTCACGTTCAGATCCCCTCTACATGAAGAGGAACACTGAACACGATGCCCCCTACTGGCGAGGAGCGATCTGGATCAATATCAACTACCTGGCAGTTAGAGCACTGCATCACTATGGCAGCATCGAAGGGCCATACAAAGAGAAGGCAGCTACTCTATATCACGAGCTCAGGACTAACCTCATCAATAATGTTTACAAGCAGTATATGGACACTGGATACATCTGGGAACAGTACAGTGATAGCACTGGAAGGGGGCAGGGTAGCCACCCCTTTACTGGTTGGTCGGCTCTGACTGTACTGATAATGGCTGAAGAGTATTAAAAAAATCAGTAGCAGGCTCGAATCAGAATGCTAAATCAAGATACTCAACTGGTGCCATATGTTTGTTAAAACGGTGTAATTCATTTTTACGTAATTTAGATAACTGGTGGACTTTTTTATTTGTTCATTTAATATAATAATGATAAGTCCTGATTAAATGTTTCCGTTTTACGTCCAGTTTCATGTGATTATATCCTCAGGTTTGAAAAGCCACAGGCTTTTTCTGGATCAGGCAAAACAATATCATTTGCGTGAACCAGGAGGAGACAGCGCACTTATTTTGGTCCACTGCTGTTTGACTTCATTATACAGAATAAATTAAAAACTTCCTATAAAATCCGTCTTCAATTAAACTGAATCCTATACTTTATATTCAAATTATATATTGATCTATGGTCTATTTTTTTTAAGAGGTGCTTAATGTACTTCATTTATAAACTGGGGTTGGAAATATGCTCTTTTTGTTCTATATGTAATTTATGGGTTAGAATTTAAATTGAATTGGCCACACTTTCAAGGAAGATAAATTCCAATGACAGAAAAAGGAATATGCTGAATTGCAATGTATGCATCATTCTTTCTGTTTATAAGGTCTAAACCAGGGGTCATCAGACTTGATCCTGGAGGGCTGGTGTCCTGCAGATTTTTGCTCCAACTTGCCTCAACACACCCGATGTAGGGCTGGGCGATATATATCGTATGATATATTATGCGCATCTCATCAATAAAGCAGGTTCTTTGATTAGCGTTAAATCTCTGTCACCTGTTTTCATAAGGAACACCAGCTTATACACAGAGCCGTAGATCACTGAGAAGCTGCGCCACTGAATCAACCGCGAACTCAAGTGATCTTCTCAGTGATCTACGGCTCTGTGTATAAGCTGGCGTTCCTTTTGAAAACAGGTGACGGAGATTTAACGCTAATCAAAGAACCGGCTTTATTGACGAGATGCGCATAACATATCGTACGATATATATCGCCCAGCCCTACCCGATTGGAAGTTTAAAGTATACCTAAGACAGGGGTGCCAAACTCGATTCCTGGAGGGCTGGAGCCCTGCTCAGTTTAGATGCAACCATAATTAAACACACCTAATCCAATTTATCAAGTCCTTCAGGCTTTATTGAAAACTGCATAGTATGTGTTTTGGAGTAGGGTTGGAAAAAACTCTGCAGGGCTCTGGCTCTCCAGGAACTGAGTTTGACACCCCTGACCGAAGACCTTGATTAGCTGCTTCAGGTTTGTTTGATTAGAGTTGGAGTTAAACTCTGCAGGGACACCGGCCCTCTTGGGGCCTGTTCCATAAAACAAGTTTACCAAATAAGTCAGGCTTATGGCAGTTAGTCTGACTTATTGGCAGTTAATTTGCATTAAAATAAGTCTATCTGCCATAAGCCTGGCTTATTTGGTAAACTTGTTTTATGGAACAGGCCCCAGGCCCGAGATTAGTGACCCCTTGTCTGAACATTTTTAAACTTCTTTTTTCCTCTCAAGTAAGGTTTTAAAATAAAAATAATTTTTTTATTAAAAATGTTATTACAAATTAATTGTATTTTCTTAAAATTTTAGGTAGATTTGTAAAAACATTTAAATGTAAAAACATTTAAAAAATGTTTATACGGCAAAAAGTTAACTTTAAATATGAAAGTTGTTTAGATATTGTTTCACAGTTTTGGCAAGTTTATTTATATAGCACATTTCATACCCAATGTTAATTCAAAGTTCTTTACATTAAAATAAATTTAAATAATAAAAAAATAAAACAAAGAACTTTAACATTTTAAAATCAAAATAAAACCGTTAAAAATATAAAATGTTTATACATAAATTATAGTGCTGTCAGTTCAGACGTAGCACAGTGCTCGTTCAATATATTATATCTATACATCTTAGATTCTTAGAGTCATAAATTTGTGACCATAAGGTAAGTGTCTCTGTCAACATTTCTTGCCACATTGTCAAATGAAGGCAAGTGGCTCTTCTGCCCATGTTTTTCATTGAGAGTGGGGTTCTTACTTTTTGTTATCTAAAGCTTACACTGAAGAATACATTGTATTTTGACAATACATTTTACAGTAATGTGAAGTGCCATATTCAACAAGATGGTCCACTGACCCTTTGCCATTGTGAGAGTTTCTGGCCAGCTGAAACATGTGCCATTTCCAGCCAGTTTTGTGTTGCCATGGAAAACTTTACAATTAATCTTGGCTTCAGTTGTACAAATGTATAGTCCATATTGTCAAAAATGACCTGTTATAGAAACCATTAGCAAGATTAAGCCAAACTACAAACTAACTACGTACAATTTTTTTTAAATTAATTTTTTAGAAGGTTTTTGTTTTATTTTTGGTTTTTGATTGTTAAGAGCACTAACAAAGAAACAAGAATTTAACCTGCCATTTCTGGAAAATGTTAAGATATTTTTGCTAAATATTTGCTTTAAGAAGTTAAAACATTGGTAAATATTAACTGATCTTGGCTGATTGAGTAAACAGAAAAACCATATTGTTTCATTCTGTTTAGTGCTTTTAGTCTAGCTTGAATGAGTGCAGGGGTTCAAATGCATTCATTGACTTAAAAAGCAAAGCTTTTGGGGCCTGTAAGAGAAAAAGGTAGCTAAGCTTGTAACTGATCATTGAAGTGTGTTGTTGATGATGATCGCAGGGAAAGTTCAAAAGTGTTGACATCCCTCTATTTACACACTCCTGGTTGCGTCATCTGTGTTTTGGAGACTTAAGCCTGTTGATGAGTCATGCTGTGTTTGAGATGTTTATTTATTTATTTATTTTTTTACTTCACTATCTTTTTAGACAACGAAAGAACCATGTGGCAACGTGAGCATGATGAATGATGATGAGAGAGGGGATAAACACATATTTTCCACAAAATGTTCATTCCCCCTGGGCATCATAGCATGTGTGCCCTCCTAGCTATTGCCATTTGAAATGCATCTCCCAGCCTTTGTAGTTTTTGGTGTTCGGTGTGACTAAAACACTCAATGCGCAATCCCCCTCCCTCTCCTCAGACGCACGGTAGCTACAATGGGATAATAGCCAAAACAGCATTAGCGAGATCTAACGCACGGGCATAAATAGATGAGTCAGAGTTCCTCCATTTGCGCATCGATGAGATCCTGAGCCTCAGTTTGCATCCATTGGTAAGAGTAGTTGGGGCATATTTACGTGAGTCACACTTTCTTTGCCCCGTAATGGGACGATCATTGCATTACATTCTCAAACAAGTTTCCTGTTTTGTGAAGAGTGAGAGATTCATTTGCTGATTATATCAACTGACGGATAACAATGAAGCTGTTCATTCACACCTCGTTCAGTCAGGCTCTAGTCTAAAGAATCAATATTATAGCTTGGAGAGTGTAATGACTGTGTACGACTGCTAGGGGGAGCCATTTAGTCATGCTCCTGGTGTCAAACTAAATGTATTTTGTGACAACATCTCTGACAGTGCTGTCTTTCAAGCAAGCTACTGTATCAACTTGCCCAATTCCTTTTAATAAACTTGTTTGCATCCACGCTCTGCCTCAATAGTTCCACTTTAGCCGCACAGACTATGATGTTGTCATCTCAGGCCCTCGGCTGTGTTCTCTTGGTTTTGTGTGGAACGTAGTGAGCGTGGCTCACAGCACCAGTGGGTAAAGTCTTGTGGTTGTTATCCCTGACAGCGTTCTTTTCATCTGTCATAAGCACTTGTTACCTCAGTGAATCAAGTGGTGATGTAATCGCTGATACAGTGACGTTCAATGGCGAATATCTCCCACCACCACAGGCTGATATGCGTCCCATGGGAGCTTGAGTTGCTGATCAACAAGCGCATGTATGCTGAGCTTTGCCAAGCATTCACCCTTTAGCAAAAGAATCTTTTCCCCTCTCTGTTCAAACTCTTTCTTTGCCACTACTCCCCCTCCTATAGCCTTTCATGCTTGCTCACAATCTTCAGTGTAACCTCCAAACACCACTCCATTCTAGGGCTGGTGCCCCAGTGCCACTCACCCCAAAACCCAACCTCCCTCAGCCAGTGCTGGTCTGTGTGGAGATTATGTAAGCCTGCCTCTATAAATAGTGGCGCCCGGGATCTTTTGTCTTTACCTGCTCGCTCTTAGCCCAACAGTTTTATTTCTGGAGAGCTTGTGGAAGCAGTGCCATGCAGAGCGCCTGTTACCATAGTTACTTATGTTAGCGAGGAAAGAGAGAGAGAGAGAGAGACGCCACATTCTTATTTGGTTTCCTCATAGCAGCAGTGCAATCTGTTTGAATAGACTCATTCCTTTTCAGTCTGTAGTTGTCCCTCAGAAAAGGTGATGAATTCTTTTATAGGCTTTTACCGAATCACCTTGATAGGGTCTGTCATTATGAAAGAATACGCAGTGCTAGCTGCTCGCATTACACAGTGGGAAAAGGACTGCTATGCAAGTGCACAATGAGCTTGTTGATTTCTCCAAATGGCTCAGGTGGCAGCTGGGGAGTTGAGGAAAAAGTTATGGTCCTCGTCCCCGTAACAAGCGAGAATGCTACAACATTGGAGCCCCCTGCTGCGTAACAAGAAGGAGCCCTGACGCCGTGGTGCTAAGCTAATTTATCCTCATTTATCGTGATTAGATAACTCCAGGTAGCTGGAGGAGAGCCAGATTGGCCTGCTGGTATGCTCTGTAGCTGTGGATCAGAGTAGAGAAGAGGTTGCTGGGAATGTGGGGGTGTCAGTCAGAGCGGGCGGGGAACTGCTGGAACCCTCCGCAGTCACGATCAGGAAGAAAGCCTAAGCTCCGGCCCCTCCCAGCCTGAAAGGCGAGGATGGATGTCCGGGGACAAGGGTGGGCGAGCACAAGGGTGTATTTCTGGAACTGCAAGGGAAACCTGCAGCTCGCTGAGTGGGGTTTCGGTTCTGCAGTTGGGCTTCCCTAACCCCACTCCCACACTCCGTAGACGGAGAAGTACGATAAGTCGCCCGGTTCAAAAGATCCGTGCTTTCTGAAAGGGGTTCAAGCACTGAAGCATTGTCATGCATGGGAATGCAAGTGAAAGGGAAAAGAAAGCGAAACATTTTGGCAGCGTGATGCAAGCTTGCATTGAGTCGTGTTTCCGGTCACGGAATCTCTGATGTTAGCTTTCCCAATCCCTTTTTTCGGTTTCTCATTGTTGCTATGGTTTGAGGAAGATGAGCCTTCATCCGGTGCCGTTGGGGGTTTGTAATATGGGACATACTGCAGAAATGTGATGTGGAAGGCGTATGATTCCTCTGCCTCTTAAAAAAAACCAACCAGACATTCTTGAAAGTACTCCAAAGCCTCTCTTTTCAGAACGTTTTCATGCATTTCAAGCCCATAAGCTTGAACCTAAGCTTTTCACAATAGTTATTGCGAAATATATAAAGTTATTTTATCATAATGTTTCGCACGAATCTTTGTTGCTACTTTTTATTGCTCTGTTTTTGTACTGTAAGATATTGCATTATTTTCCAACTTTGCAGTGCTGCTTCTTCCCTCAGCTCAATCATTGCCTTGGGAATTAGTCAAATTATGTGTGGATACGATTATGCCATTTGATAATGGTGTTGTTATGCTTTCTACAAAATGCTGCTATGAACAGATGGATCACGAGCATGGAAGAAAAAAAAAAAAAAGTGAAGACATAGTAGAGACACAATATTCATTTCATTTTTGCATGCATCGCACTGGCAGGAGCTTATACTGACAAAACCAATATTATCTATAGACATCTATTTTGTCATTCAATTCTATTCAAAGACCCAATGGGCTAGAGATATCTGTAGATATTGCAGTGCGAGCTCAGATCATCCGACGTTTCCTTTCAAACAAACTTTTAAGAAAATACTGACAGATCGATGGTCTCATTACACTTTTACCTTCATTGCATTTCTTTGGTACAATAATCTTGGTAAGTGCAGGAATTACATAAATCCATTACTGAGCTCCGTGGCATTTTGCAGAGGCGAGAGGTGAGCGCTACTCGGCAGTTATCACAACAGCGTCTCAGTGTTATGAACTCTTTAAGAGGAGAGCTTTTTAATAGGTTTGGGTCAACTGGAAGAGACCACTGGAGAGGGGGATATTAGGGGCTCGAATAGGGGAAAGTAGCGTGATGCGAACAGTTACCTCCAGAAAATGTCAAACTCGTTGTTAAGTGCGATTTTGTATCATCATAATAAGAGGAATATTTAGTGCACCGCCAAAGCCAATTGCATCGTGC
The DNA here is from genome assembly GCA_032361165.1 of Enteromius paludinosus. NCBI lineage: Eukaryota > Metazoa > Chordata > Actinopteri > Cypriniformes > Cyprinidae > Enteromius > Enteromius paludinosus. Next base: position 19,730,972 of record JAUMHQ010000044.1, on the reverse strand, counting down.
ATACGGCCGCTTCTTTCTCATCGTGCATATGTATTTATGGAAACCTCGCCTAAATGGGTTACATGGCCAATCTTTTTACTCAGGGCTGTTCCAACATAAATGGAAAATACTGCAACTGCCAATATTTTTCGACTATTCTATGCACATGCTGTTCAATAAAAATATAAGCCATACAATAAAATAAAAAATACATAAATAGATTTGGTGAACAAAGGATACTTGAGTAGGCTTGTGCTAAATGAGTGCCTCGCTTTTTTCAGCCCACTGCTCAACATATTCTTCCTCGTCTCTTTTTGTCCTCCATTGGTGCTCCAGTGGCCTGTGCAAAGTAATACTGCACAAGAGTGGCAGTCACAGCTATTACTGCTCAGTTGGATGGGGCAAACCACAGTTCTCGAGTGATTTTAAAGCTACCTGAACTTTTTATAAAGGTCCCACCGACCTATTACAGGACAAGTAGACATCATTGTCCCCAGTGGGTCTTTTTACAGGGGTTTTGCAAACCATGCCATGAAATACTGCTTAAGCTTGATGCTGTGTTTTGGAGCATGATCGCTCTGATCATTAGCTGGCAGACCAGCTTGAACTACAGTTCAAGATGTTTTTTGAGTGTGCAGGCTGGTCAGCGATCTATGTTCCAAGGCACGGTTTCCAGATTAAACTGGATTTTTGCAACAGGGAATTGTAGTTGTAGAGAGTAAAGCCACCAGTGTAGGAGTTTCCATGTGCTACTGTTGTAATTTTTAGAACATTCGGCTAAGAAGCTGCGAAACACAACTTTTATTTTATTAATCTAAAATTGACACTACTTTTTTGTTCTTTTGAAATGCTTGCTTAGAAAAGCAAGATGTTTAATAACTTTCAATATTGCTTTAATTTCTTGTTGAAGAGGCAAAGTCCTAGAAATTGGCCTAGATTTGACAACAATACATGGGTCAATGGCAAATAAAAATATCCAATATCAAAAGATACATTTTTACTGTTCCATAAAAAGTTCAAAATCTCGTTATTTTCTCTAGTGAAATGTAGTGACCTTCACATAGCCTTTTATAATTGTGACTCTGCTGATTATTTTTAAAGATCAATTAGGCTAACTTGTGCACTTTAAATGTAACCCACAAAAAAAATAGAAAACGTAGTCTTTCCATTCAGAAACTGAAAACGTGATCATGGAGAGGTCTTTTAAGTATTTGAATTAACTGCGTTTGTATTTTCACAAAATAAAAAAGCAAAGGTAGAATGAAACCGTTTTTAGTTCGACCGCTACATTAGACCGACAGAAAGAGTATGTCACCGATATAGCAACGTACACAGGCAGACTGCAGGCCGTGAACTATAATTGTAGAATGGAGTAGCCTGCTATTTCAAGTGGCGCTCTCCATGGTGCTGGACAACAGAGCACTTTTACCGCCAGCTCCGCGCGACAGGATGGCAGAGCGTCTCAACAAACTAGTTTGAAGAAAATATTCACATTTGCCTCAAGGCCGTTTACTTAATGTTCTACACTATAATTAGTTTTGCTATCTGTCTATTGTATGATGTTCTATTCAGTGTGTTTTATCTGTATCGAAGTATATGTAGTCCGTAGAGCTTTTGGAAAATGTCAATTTTAGGACTGCAATGAATTTAGAGCCTGGTCAATAAAATGACAAAAGGTAATACTAAAACTATATAATTTTGTGCATGTTTAGCATACTTTTAGAGTACTGCGGTGCCTTTGTAGCACATTAACTTATTTGCATGTCTAAACAAACACTTTGTTACGCAAATATTTCTTATGTCGCAATGAACAACAGCATGTCGTGAAAGCTTGTGATGTTTAAGTATTTAGTAGTAAATTAGTTCAGTTTCACAAGACGTTCATAAAACGAAATGAAAAGAAATGGGCTGCGATTCGTTGCTGAATATTTAGTGGTTGATTTGACGGAGACTGAAAATTGGAAGCCGCTCATTTTCGTCTGGGGCGCGTTCAGATGTCTACGAAAATGCAGCCCAATGCATAGTGCTTTAGTTTTAATTAGCATAGAAACATCCATAGCTTAAGTCTTGCTTTCTGTCGTTCCCGTACACTTAACGACAGTCTTGTTGAAGCGTCAGAACCGTAACTCTCCTTTTTTGGGGAAGCCCGTCATATCCTCTGTCCATATATGGTCACGAAGATGACACGCAGCGGGGAATCCTCTCACTGGAGACAATGAATGGGTAGGAGGGCTGATCGGTGAGACGGAGTGTATAAAAGCCGAGCGAAGGGAAGCCGTTGGTGTGAGAATCAACAGATCTACACATCTACAGATAGCTGGAGAGCTATATTACCTTGACGCAGATCTCAAAAAGGGGGAATTCCAAAGTATTTACATTGGTTTTTTGGACGAGCGCCTTCACGGACTTAACTATCGGATCGGTTTTTGCGCTTTCTTGTGTTTGCAATACCCCCTTATCAATAACCTGTTTGGACTGACAGCCATTGGAAAGCTATTCACGGAAAGATGCTTAACAACATGGATTTGAACTCTCAAGATTCTTTCTACTCCCAGTTTGAAAACTGTAACAGTTCTGCGATAGGGATGGAAACTCACGGCTCCAAAGACAGCCAGGATGTTTTCATGGATTCGGGAAGGACAGCACCTGCCCAGTTTGCACACGGTGAGTTTCTGACAGATCTTTAAAAATCTTAGCTCTTTTTATTATGGACCAGATTTCAGCACTGCTGCATGAAATATAATTTAGTGCAAGTTCATTTAAGCCACTCACGAAACTATGTAGTTATATAACCGATTGCACATTTCACTTAAGCCACTGACGCATGCATGTTTTTTCTCCATCCCAGGGGCGCCTATTACCCCCAAAACGGAGCCCACGAGTACAGATCAGTATAACTCTTGCCAGGGTCCGAAAGAAAGCTACGCAACCTCCCTAGCTTACTCAGGCAGCTTCTATGTGGAAACATCTCAAGGAACACCTTGCAGCACGGAAACACTGCTCAACATGATCACCGAAATCGTTGGCATCTCAACTACCCCTGTGTCGGATGCGCATCAGTGTGCAGACGGAACGATGAACGCGAGCCGTAGCAGCTTCGGCGACGAGGGGGTCCAGACGCAGGCCTCCACCTGCACCAGCCCTCCGCTGTATTCCCCGGGACAGCCAGGACACAGCTACCCAGATTCCCAGACCGCAACGCAGGCCCAAGACTCGGCTACGGCGCATTTAAACTTTGCCTCCTCAGCGCAAGATGCGGAGCCACTGTCCGAGAGCGCGACGTTCCCGGTGGTCATCAAAAATGAATTCGAGAGCAGCTGCTACGAGTGGGGGACCTTCAACAAGTCATACTTGGATGCAGGCTTCCAGTCAGAGCCGTTCTCCATGTCGAATAGTTTTCAAGCTGATCAACAACAGGTGGACGTGAAAGAACTTTTGGACTCCTATTCTCCCATTTGCACTAACCCAGAGACTGAATTCAAAGTGGAGAGTACCCTTAAACAGGAGCAGTGCTTTGGAGATACTTGCACACAGGGCTTCAGCGCTCCCATGTTTAACTACTCCTCTCCAGTTATGGATATCCCACCCACCAGTCTTTTAAAACCGACCATTTTTCCTAATATTGAACTCCAGTCGAGTTGCGACACAACCTACTCGACTTCCACAATAGACTCGGTACTGTATTCATCACTACTGCCGGAGTCTTTCAGTCAAACTTACACGCGGGCTCAGAAGCCTAGTCGTGTAAGAAAAAGCCCCGCTTCCTCTACCGGGCCGGCCAAGGAGAAACCCTTCACGTGTCCCATGGAGACCTGCGACCGGCGCTTCTCGCGGTCGGATGAGCTCAACAGGCACATCCGCATTCATACGGGACACAAACCTTTCCAGTGCCGCATCTGTTTGCGGAGCTTCAGCAGAAGCGACCACCTGACCACGCACACCCGCACTCACACCGGCGAGAAACCCTTTTCTTGCGACGTGTGCGGCAAACGCTTTGCCAGGAGCGACGAAAGGAAACGGCACGGCCGAGTGCATCTCAAACAGAAAGAAAAGATGGAGTTGAAGCCACAAGTAGTCAACGCGTGGCCGTTCACTTTGCCCGAGGCCATTTAAGCGGCGCAAGTGAGCGCTCCTTACGCGAGATGTCAAATCTTACCGTCTTGGAAGATTCAAGCTTACTAAAACAGCTGCTTAGGCAACAGATTACAACTCCAAAGCTCAAGCGAACGTCGTGGCAACTGATTCAAGCGACCCGCATGAGCGTAAAGGTCCAGTGAAATGACGGATCCCTTTTTCGCGAAATAGGGAATAGATAGAATTTTAAAACTGGACCTCCCACATTGAACCTTGCGTGCAGCTTGGGGTGTGCGCAGCAAGCGCATAAACTTAAAACATGTGTTTGTTATTTTTTGTATTCATAATTTGTCCTCGACCATTACATTTCTTAATCGAGGAGAGTTTTGCAGAACACATGAACTGCAGTTCAGCACTTTCACTATGGAACAGCTCCAACCTCGACCTTGCATTGTAATGCGGCAGTAAAACGCACAGCTGGAATGTATTGCACTTATCTCCACTTTCGAACTTAAAAAAAAATGGTTTTAATTCGTGCTTTTTGGTCTTTTCTATTCTAACGCTGTCACCTGTTTAAGAATTCTTTAAAAATGCATGTAAATGTTTACGTGATATTAATAATCACTGATAGATGCTTCATAGCACAAGTCAGATTTACCTCGTTTTACAACATGGTGGCATTATGGATTCATTTGTGCCAAGGTTTTTACAACGTATTTTCCCCTTTATATCTGTTTCATTTTGTTGCTATGCTCTATCGATTAGTAATTGTGTTGTACAATTAAAAAATCCAGTTCTACTGTTGTCAAATTTACACAGCGAGTGGGAAGAAATAAATACATTTATATGCCAATGATCATTTGTATTTTTCTAAAAAGTGCTACTTTTTACATTTTATTTTCAACTGAAAGACTATTTATATCTTTATTTTCAATGTGTCCCTTGTGTTATGGAAAACACAGGGCATGCATAAGATGTCTAGAATTTCTTCAGTCCATAATTTGAATGTATCAAGCCGTTTTTAATACTACTGTCTACCGATCTGCTATTCCATAACAGGTACTCTCATTATTTATTTAATTATTATTTTTTTTACCAGACCACAATTGTGTGTTATTGTGTGACCATGTGACCCTAATTCATGAAATATGAATTATCCAGTTCACATGGATCCTATATTTTGTGATGTGTTAAGAAAAAAGTAGAATAGCACAGGGTTCGACACTGCTGTTGAGTGATTAGAAAGCATACATTGCTGCAGCTTTCAATAGTTCTTTCACATGATACTAGAACAGTTTCAACATGCCTTTCAGTCTAAAAGCTTTTGTATTGTACTAGCCGAATTATTCAATAGAGGTAATGGGGAAAATGTAGAAAATGTGAACTTGCCTTAAGTTATAATAATTACACTGCAGAAATGATTTTGTACATATCAAGACCATTTATACGCAATACTTTGGATGAACATTGATGTGTGTTATTTTTTATGACGAATATTTATGAATAAAACAATTTCTTGAGGTGTTTAAGGAGAAAGCTTTTCACTGAGAATTGTCCTTCAAAGTGGTACGGCAAGCAACATTTGCTATAAATGTTATTTTGTATATTCTCCTCCCATCTGTCCTGCCCTTTTCATGCAGACATTTACACTGGCTCTGAGATCTTGCAATCTGTCGCCAAGTGCTGAGCAGCAGAGATAGGGACTCCTCAGCATGTAGACTGCCCTGTACGCATGACGCGTCCTGCTGGCAGTACATCACTGGCTCCCACTCCAATGCGTAAGAGCCTGCTCTGTCTTCCTGACACTCTAGCTACTGTCAGTGATCGGCGTGTGATGGACCACAAAGCGTTACATTACACCGTAATGTATTTGATCAAACTGTGGCCGAGATCTCTTCTGATGCCATCACTGTCCTCTTCGGAGCAGGGTGTGTCATGGATGAGTGTTTAAGTGCTGCTTTTGTACTGTAGTGGCTTTCTATGAATGATATTCACATTTTCAAAAGGGAGGAGAAGAGATGGAAGCCTACACTCTTAAAAATAAAGGTTCTTTACTGGCATTGATGGTTCCATGAAGAACCTTTAAAATTCAGGGACATTTTTTATTCCACAAAAGGTCCTTTAGACCAGTGATTCTCAAATCCAGTCCTCGGGGACCACCGCTCTGCCCATTTTTTTATGTCTCTCTTATCTGACACTCTTATTTCAGTTCATGGATCTCTCTCCTAACAAGCTGATTATCTGAATCAGGTGCATTAAAAATGCGAGACATACAAAATGTGCAGAGCGGTAGGCCCCGAGGACTGGAGTTGACCAATGCTTTAGACAAACTCTTAAAAATAAATATAATTTTTCACAGCAATGGCTAAAAAGAGAACCATTTCTGGTTCCCAATGAACCTTTGAGTGAAAAAACCAGTGTGAAGAACATTTTAACAATCTAAAGAACCTTTTTCAAGCCTCAAGCATTTCCAGTATGGAAAGGTTTCATGATGTTAAAGGTTTTATGTGGAACCACAGATACACACAAAAAACAAAGAAGTATAAATATATAATTTTCACTGGAAAAATAGTTCTTTCCAGAGCTTGCACAAAAAAAATTGTTCTTCAGTGGCATAAAAATTTCTCATTGGCATTAATGGCTGCATGAAACACATTATATGATCTTCACACTGAGAAAAAAAGAAGAAGGTTATTTGTGGAACTGAAAATGGTTATTTCATGGTATTGCTGTGTAAACCCCCTAATTTTTTATGTTTAAACCAGAACCCGAGCGTACTATATTTTCTAAGGCTCACCCAGTGTCGATTTTGAGAATGGGAGCTATCCCAGTAGTTCCATTAGCTAAACTTATTCTACTCCCTTCACTAAATAAGAAGAAGAAGAAAAAAAAAATATTAAAACAAACTTTGGTGAAAGTTTTTCTTTGGGTTGATGGTGCTCCATGTTACTAAAAAAAGCAACAGCCTACATTAGGCAGCCATATGTCTCATACAGATATCAACAGCCACATAATTGGTGTGTCAGAACCATTCAGAATCTTCACTGTAATGGTGCTGCAGGTATGATGTATTTATAGGCCAAACAAGTTAGCTTTTAAGCACTTCTGGTTCCACATTTTATTGTACGACATAAAATACATCACTAATACCCCCTTGGTTTTTTTTTTTAAAGCTTTCACTTGTCAAAGGCGATTGCTAAAAATTGTCTAAATGGGACAGAGGTTGTCAGTGACATAAAACAACATCACACCAAACAGAAAAATTCATCTATTTTCTAGTCCATTTTTACAGCTTCATTGTCTTTTTGCACTTACAAACTATTCAAACTGTTTCAGATATTGAAAACAGCTGTAAGAAACTTTGTGATGATAAATTTGAAGTTATGCGACCATGGTGTAGTGCATAGCTTGTATACTTCTACCAAATGTATTCAGGCCTCAAAATGAATAAAAGCTGAGTGACTTTGTGAAAATTTTAGGGAAAATCTTACTGGGATTTGTAGAGGGAATAGGGTGATGCGAAATGTTGGGCCCTGTATCACAGAGTGCATAGCAAAAGCTTGTACCTTTAACATCCCGAAAAATACCTATGTTACCGGAAGGCAGCAAATTGTAATTAAGCTATATGACGATATGGGAAAGAAGTACTTCTTTAAATAAAGCTGCATTACATAAATTTTTCATCAAATCGGTGAACACATGAAAAAATACTTTAGTTTGTTGTAAAGTAGTCGAACGAGTAAAGAACGAGTGATCAAAGGGTCATTCTAGCCTATACAGACAGATCCATTGTCTGTTTCAAGTCGCCAGTTCACAGTAAGTGAAATTTCTCCATGTCCGTCAAATTAAGTGTTTGTTTTATGACGCGTAAAGCCCCGACTTTTAAAAGCCGGAGGTCTCGTTAAGTGTTACTAGCTATATAGGTCTCAAGTACACCTTATTAATCATAGTTGCACTTCAGACTAAGCTAAAAGACGATGCGGCCGCTAGATTGATCCGTCCCAGTGCAATCATTGCGTGATTTTATATCCACCTTGACGATGTGTAGCCGGCGTAGCGTGGTCCTCGGGTGGGCTTCGTAATCAGGGTGCATAATCATAAGCTACTGATGGCAATCAGCCTTAGCGGATTAATTCGTCGGATGGCTTCCCGGCCCGATGGTCCTGTCTCTGATCCTGAAGAAGGGTGTGGGTGTTTTGGAGAGTGCAAATGATTAAGATGGAGAAGTGGCGAGGTAAAAGAGCTCGTTATGCAAACATTTAAGTGTTTGATTCTCACCATTGTTCCGAAAGCGAATTTCTTCATTAGTATTACTGGTCAGGGTAGACACTAGTGGATGGATTCGAGAACTTGCCGAGGTGTTTTTATTCCGCACTAAATGGCAAGTTAATCCAAGGGGTCAAGGAGTCTTGTCCAGGCTACCGCTGTTATCCACGGTGAAACATCACTATGGCAACAAGGGTTAAGCGTCACGGTGCGCCAAAACGGAATGGAGAGGTGAACGTTTTGAGTGAGATGAATTGCCTGAAAGCAATTCAATCACATGGTGGAACAGTTCGGAGCTGTCCTTGATGGTGCGGTGGAGGCAAAGAGCCTTTAGACCCGAGAACAGTTCATTTCAAACTGTTATGAGTTAATGCAATTCAGTCTGTATAATAATGAAGCAGGAGAATGGTGATTATAAACAAATAGGCCACACGCATGTCTTTTAGTGGGTTCTATCTGCAGGAAATTAAATATTATTTAGTTTTTTTTGATAGGGTGTAGCCAAGCGCACCAGTAAGCAAAATTCTATGTTACATGTTGTTGTCGTGTAAGATTTTTTATTTGATTTAAAATGTATAATATGATAAAGAATCAATCTTAAAAAAAGTGCAAAAATTCCTAATGCACCTGTGCTGTGCAGTAGCTACATGTCACCAGATGGAATGGAGAAGACTGAATTTGTACCTAAGAAAAATACAAAGAAATACATAATAAAGTAGTTTTGTGGCATATGTCATTAAAGTCACACCAATTAGCTTTGGTTACAACTGTGTTGTGCATGTAAAGCTAATATTGCAGTCAGATTGCTAAGATTAGAGTAAATGTAAACCCTATTTTTAGTTTATTCTGTCTGACATAAAATGACTGCATGTACTAATTCAAAAGGGATATGTCACCTCAAATAAATTTTCTGTCATTAATCACATACCCCTGTGTCGTTCCAAACCTGTAAAAGCTTCATTCGTCCTCGGAGCACAATTTAAGATATTTTGGATGAAAAGCGGGAGGCTTGTGACTTTCCCATTGACTGCCAAGTGTATTACACTGTCAAGGTCTAGAAAAGACATTGTCAAAGAACTCCATCTGTCATCAATGGATCAACCATAACATTATGAAGTCGAAATAAAACAACAATGTTCCTTCAATATAGGATTATTTTTTGTAGCTAGAAAGCAGTGATGCAAAACTCGAGTCTGTCTCAAGTCCAAGTCTAAGCATTTAGACTTGGCCAGGACTCTTGTCTTGACTCAGTCTTGAACACTGTTAAAACTGTCCAACACAGTATTTAAAGCCTTAAGCCTTAATTTTGTACCTACCTGGGCATTGCATCTGATGTGGGGTTAAATGTCAGGATACATACAAACTTAGCTCAAAATAGATGTTCAGAATAAACATAAACATATTAGTATGTGCAAATGCTGAAGCCAACTTTTTGAATGCACTTTTAAGTCAATATACAAACTTAATAAGCTTAATTAATGGCAAATGCTTTATAAATATAAAGTACAAGTTGTATATACTCTATGAAACCCCAGTATAAAGATATTCATACCGGTTACTCAACACATTAACCTAAAATGCAAAAATACCCATGCACCCATAGCACACATTCATAGTTAAAAGTAAAAAAAAAAAAGGCTTGAGTAGAGGCCGTTACCTTGTCCTCAGCGGGACAGTGATTGTGGTGTGGCTGACATTTGTGCCTCGGTAATGAGGCTTGGCCAGCAACGGCTATGTCACTTTGGGCCACCCATGTCAGCGTATGTCAGAAAGAGAGGAAGAGGTAAAGAAAGAGAAAGAGAGGATGAAATTGGCTAAGATAAAAAGAAAGAAACAGCATGACATGTATTGGGATATGGAGAGAAATTGAGATTGTTAAGCATGAGAGAGAAAACAATGTGGTCAGTCACAGTCACACCGCTGCCAGTGGTTTCACATGCCGTGTCAGACGATTGAGTGCCACAGTGAGGCAACAGTTACCTCAAATGAAGTTTACCACATCTGAACTTACTGAAAACCACTATCAGAAACTCCAGACTCCAGAGCCGTGGCGCTATAATCATTCCCAACAAATTTGTTCTTTTATAACCTATTATTTTGGCCTCTGCGTTTTGGGTTAACATTTTTATTTTTTTGCTTAATATTGTTTGTAGATTACATTTCTATATGGCAACAGATTCCAGCAGGTTTATCCTTTTTTTTTTATACCACCCCCCCAGCCCCCACCGCCCCCACACTATCAGAATGTAATAGTTGAAATCCTGTTCCAAAAGGGCATTAGCAAATGAGTGGGTTGGCTGTGCTTAACTCACACTGTCAGGGCTCAGCAGGAGTAGTCTATACATACACTTGCTGTACTATTCCTCAACGCTGCCTTTGAATCATGGTGCCATTATATGTGCATGAGCTGTATGCACATATATCATTTGTGTCTGAACAGACATGTTGCTTTTTATGCTGACATTTTCACACTGGTGTGTGCTTGAGAATTGACAAGTTTGTTGTAGAAACACTGCAAAGAGACTTGCACATAAAACACCATACAACATAAATGTATGTATGACAGTGGCCCCCGGTGCACTCTTAAATAGTTCTTTAAGGGTTGTGTTATGGTTAGGTGGAACTTTTATCAGTCAAAGTTTATAAGAAGCTGTATATGTTAGGCATCCATGTGTTTTACATCCACTTAAAACATTTAAAAAGTTATATATAATATAACTATTTAAAATTATAACTATATAACTATATCTATTATAATTTATATATATATATATATATATATATATATATATATTATCTGTGAAATTAT
>JAUMHQ010000044.1:19702289-19712683 GCA_032361165.1 Enteromius paludinosus | reverse complement strand
AGATAGATAGATAGATAGATAGATAGATAGATAGATAGATAGATAGATAGATAGATAGATAGATAGATAGACAGACAAATTACCCATTTAACCATGGTTTTACCAAAAAAACTAATGTATAAAATACACTGATATGCAACCCAGAGATAAAAATGTCACTGTAGTCTACAAAAATGATTTAACTCAGTATTTTGTCCAATCCCTGTAGCTAGATAGATTTACACTGCGGTTCCTCGTGCGTATTTACACTACAGGCACAAGATGGCGCTAATGTTTTGCTGTATCTATGTCTTAGATGGACTGAAAGGCTGCTTCTCAATCACTGCACTGACAAATACAAAACCTCTGGACAACAGACCAGTTCTAAAATTATTATTTATTTAATGGTTTTTCTGTGCACAAACCGCATTATTAAGCCAACAGGATCAATAAGCAATGTTAATGTCTAATATTTTCTTTACATTAGATAGGCTACTAGAGATTAATTTCTCTTTAGACATATGTTGCACTAGATAAAAATGTCTCTGTTCGGTTCAGAAGGATTATTCTGACCAGAGTCTGATCAGGCTGTTTTCATGAAAGTTGAAATTTGTTGTCGTCTTAACTACACATAAGAAGGCAAATGTTTTGTCCAGAGCAAATTACTGTATATACTATACGGTGTGCATATGTGTGCCCTAGCTATATTTCTATTGAAACAAATCCTTTTCAATAAATTGAATTCAATGAACTGAATGTTTACATTTTAAAAATATTTGCATATACCTGCATGTATGATTGCTCTGGTCGGTAGAAAAAATGGTCAAATGGATACACTTTAAAAAAGTACATAATAATTAAATAATATTTTTTCAGGTAATATTTTAACAATTAGGCTAGCTTTGGCTCTAGTGTAACATCAACAGAAATATTGAAATATTTTGATTTATATATTTAAATAACAATATTTACATTTGCCTTTGTAATATCACATTTTAATATTTTAAATAGGTTTTTATACAAATGTTACCCTGGACCACAAAGCTAGTCAAGTAGCACAGATATGTTTATATAGTCTTGTATGGGTCAAAGTTGTCAATTTTTCTTTTATGCCAGAAATAATAAAGATATTTAGTAAGCATCATGTTCCATGATATTTTGTATCCTTTCCTATCATAAATATATAAATTCTTAAGATAAATATAAAACTAGTTTTGGTTTCATTACACGGTTTTATCCTACAAAAAAAAAAAAAATGCTTATTTAGCTTTTAGACAACATTTTATAACTTTTATACAACTGCCTTTATATTTTAGTAAATACTTTGGCATCAAAAAGTCCTCTGATCCAACGTTATATGACGATTGAACGTATCAAACACATGAGATGTAGTCTACACTGCGTGGCGTACCTTCTTGATGTCAAACCTTCCGCAATAAATGCTCTTTATCTTCAGTAGTACAGTGTTAAGAAAAGCTGAATCACATTGACCTTACTTAAAACCCCAACTCCAAGCAGAACAAGTAGGGCATACATTCTGCGCGTTGCGGTGAGCGTCACACACGCCCCTTTTTTTTATTTCCCTGCGCTGCGCGACGCGTGTTGGTTCGCGCTCGTCTTCTGCTGCAGAGAGTGGCGCTCGTGACGTCATCCTGCTGGAGAGGCTGCTGGGCACGGGCGGAAAATGGGCACAGATCTGCGAGGTGAGAGGCACACTTTCTGACACATGTAACATGTTTTGGATGGTGACAATGCGTGTTTCTAGTCATCGGGTTTGCTGATATTAGCAAGCGGCGGTCATGTTAGGGGCTCGAGGAGACGGATTTGTACCGCGACTCGCCTACGATATTGGAGAAAAATGGTGAAAATCTGTTGAACCGTGGTTGCGCCGACGGGCACGATTTTGCAGCGATGTAACATACCTCCAAATATATGCCCGTGACCGATATGCTTGAATCGCGTTTGGCATTATTATTTGTCTCATGAAATGTGGCATCTCCATGGATAGTATGAAAAGCGTTAAAGCCGCATATCATTTCTCACATCCACGGACCCCAGAGAGTAAGAGCATGAGCTCCATTTCTGATTATTTAGTGCCTCCACCCTTATCTTACATGACATCAGCTGTCAGTGACATGGAGCGCAATCATGATTTTTTTTCAGGGAGAGATCCCCTGTCAAATGATTGGTCGTGTCTCAAAATCTATTGAGCTGCCTAACTAGACAGCATCATAGCTGCCTGCGAAAACATGGCCAGGATGTCGCCGGCCTTTTCTTGTCTCAATGATTCCAGTTGCAGTAATCAGTATAAAAACACTTTTTGCTGTTTTACACTTTTGTTTTGATAGCTGGCATAAAAGGCATTTTCTCAAACACAGCGAACAGGCTGCTGAGAGGTTACAAATAGTTACATTTAAGATTTACCGGGGAATAAAAAGTTAAATAAAAGTTGGTCTAAAATTATGATATTTTACAGAGATTGATTGATACCGACTAGTTGTTTTCACAATGTTTCACATGTTTGTAAATGCCCAGTAACCAATATCCAGATGTGATTTTAGATGTCATTTGAATCAATATCTAAACAGTAATAATAAACAATATCTATAGTAATAATAAACCATGAGCTACACTACACTAAAACTGGCATTTTGCATAATTTGCAATCTATTAAATAATATTAATAGGTATTGTTTGTTGATCTAGATGGCCAAATATTTATTTCTGTCTTTGTTTTTGCACTATCTAACGTCCATGCAGTTCTCACTTGGCAATGCATGGTTTCAAAATGTTTTTTTAGACTATGAAGAAATCATTTAAATGACCAATAACTTCGAAAATCGCGAATATTGTTGAAAAATTGGTCAAAGCAATTCATTGCACTTATTTTGAGCAGTTTACATTTACTGTAAAGAAAACCGATTGAGAACCTGTGTAGATGTAATTTCCCTTGACGTTGCAAAGAAGCCCTGGCTTGTCAATGCTGTCTCTTTCTTGAGCGCTGCATGATGATAATACAACTTAATGACAATAGACAATGAGGCATAGTGCTATTTACTGCTTCATACATTGGTGGTCCCCTGTGTCTGATCTGCTATTGATCTCAAGCATACTTGGGACTGGTTTGTTTACCTCCTGTGTGGAGTCTGGTTTTCTCAGATTTCATGAGTTCTGATTGGGAAATGTGTTAACAAGTTGCTTTCTAAAATTAAGAAAGCATATATTTGAATTATGAAACCTTTACATCATATGCACGACTATTAAAGTATGTCATGAGTAGTGTTTTGACTGGGGTTCATGGAGCCTTTTAGTAGTTATTATTGGCCCATCAAAAATGTTTTAAATTCACCCAAAAATGAATTCAAAAATATTTTTAAAGGAAATCTAAGAGATCTCTGACCTTCCAGAAAACAATGCAACTATCAGATTCAAGGCCCAAAACGGTAGTAAGGTCATCATTAAAATGGTCCATGTAACATCAGTGGGTAAACCCTAATTTTAGGAAGCTACAAGAATTATTTTTGTGTGCAGAAAGCTTAACACTATTATTACTAGTCAGGTTTTCTGGGATGCATGGGGTGCCATGTTTTCCAGATCAGATTTAATATATTTAGCATAGCCATCTGTGATCAGATCATTCAAAATGGAAATTAGCAACGAGGGTTATAAAAGTACTGTATTTATGCCATTTTAGACAACTGATTAGGAAGCCTGACAGACTCAGGCTGCTGAAAAATTATGGAATAATTATTGTTTAGCAGAGCTGCATAAAGTGTAGTTCCTAGTTATGTTTAACAAATCCCCATAAGGCTCGAAATCTAGCAGATAGCAGTGTGAATGTGTTTAAAGTACACAGAGGAGTGACCACAGGCTATTGATGTCGATTAAATCTAAATATTAAAATGGAAAGCACACAGAGGCGAGATAATGCAGTGGTTATATTTGTTAATTGCATCTGTTAGCACAATAAAAATGTTATTTTAGCATGTCTCTTTTCTAGCAATGGAACCACAGCAGTGGATGCAAGTGTTTGCTAACCTGTATGGAAAATGACATACTGTAATTGTGGAATCGATTGGCCTGCATCAGCTAGTGGTACAGAAAGGGATGTGTGAGAGGGCCTTTAGTGTTTTATTGGGATGTCTTCCCAGACTAGTGGCATGTGATGAGCTGTGGGTAATGAGGAATAATTGGCTCAGTGTAATCCCATGGATCAATAGGAGCCAGACGAGTCTTTCACCAGTAGAGCTTCAACTTTTGGAATCAACCATCCTGAGCAGCCTTGGCCTTCACTGGTCTTCGGCTTTGCTGAGGCAGCTACGAGGATTTTATGCATGCTTTTTTCCAAGCGTTGGCATTGTCCTTGTGATTCTTCTAATCCAGCTGTGCTCCTTTATGTTATTTTCATACCGTGACTTTTACCTTCTTGCCTATGCTTGAAATGGCATTCGCCACCTGTTTTACTTCTGGGTTAATATCTCAGTTGGCTGAGTGGAGGTCAAAGGTTTGTTTTTGTTCCAAGAAGCTGAAGATAAGAATGTAGATGTCTGCATAACTAAAATTCATTTTGGGCTTGACTGAAGTGAACGTGGTTAATGTGCTCAATTTCTTTTAAAAGTGGTTTTGCAATATTATTTTGGGAAATTAAAATTGAGTTTTCAGGTACACATAATTTGTGCCTTTAACTTTAAAATTCCTTTTAACGCCCCCATGAAAATGGCAACCTGGTCTCATGGCGTAAGTGATGTTTTATAAACAAATTTCCAGAGGAGCACGCACAGATAGTTCGCACGGCTGGTACATCATTAATGATTACCTGATTATCCTATCAGGACAAGAGAAGTCTCCAATAAATTACCTTGAATGCCCTGCCTCCGAATATCTCGATTCAGCATCCATCCGACTCCTCACCTTTTAGCCATTCTTTTTTTTTTATTAATATATTTGTAATACACTTTTTAGCAAGATGTGAATTACGTACCAATAAGTACATATCAATGCAGTTTTTAAAAGAAATGTCCACAGAATGGCACTAAAAAACACGAGTACAATACACTTTTTATTAGGGTTTTAGGTATGTATTGCTGTGTTTTTATTACATTGCTTCAGGTACAGTCATGGCAAAAATTGTGGCACCCTTGGTATGCTTCTGGATCTGGATAATTTCGTTTGTATTGCTGTCTATGGAGGGACAGATGGCTCTCTTATATCATCAGAAATATCTTAATTTATTTTCCGAAGATAAACGGAGGTCTTATGGGTTTGGAAGGACATGAGGGTGAGTAATTAGTGACAAATGTTTCATTTTTGGGTGAACTAAACCTTTAATTGTGGCCAGTGTGTATTAGAAAAAAACATTTATTTCATAATGATATTTACCCCCATTTTACATTCTTATTATTCAATGAAAGGTTAGATTTTAAAATGGTAAAAATAAAATATCAAAAGCATTAACAATGCAGATTTATTTTCATAGCCTTCTTTAATCATATTTTTCAAGGGTGCCAATAATTTTGGTCATGGCTGTACGTATTGCAGTGGTGCACATTTTAAATATCCGTGGACTGTCTCTAAAAGTTAGTGCTCTATTATGCTGGAAATAGCCTACACCAAACCCAACCCTAAACCTACCCGATAATGTTAATAAATGCGAAACTGATATAAAAATCTATTTGTCGATGTAACCATGCAATTTCAACTTCCTTATTTGCAGATTTGGGCTACTTTGTCTAATACGTAGTTACACAGTATTTGAACCGGAGCTCCTAACCTCTCAAGTACATCTCTGTACACCGTAAGGTACCAAACAAACCTACTGTATACAATAGGGGTGCCCAATCCTGCTCCTGCTGATCGACTGTCCTGCAAAGTTCAGCTCTGTTAAAGGCAGGTGTGTTTTATTAGAGTTGGAGCTGAAGTTGGTATGTATCTGGATATATGTGCTTCTAACAATCATTGGTTTTCAAATCTCCCAGCATATTAATATTGTTTTGTAGTCATAACATGTTATTCTTTAAGTAATTGTGCTAAAAATTACACTTTATTAATATAAACTCTGTACATTTTTGTGAAAGAAATAAAAGGTGTCAGACTTTTACTGCCTCTAGTATTCATTTCTTTTGGAATCTTCAGTGATATGTACCTATTGGTACATATTTAGTGCCCCCCTAAAAAGTGTCTCCAGTTATGTTTATGCCATTAGACCAGGTAGGAAAATGCTTGTCATGTTGTTATTATTAGAATTTCTTAATTAAACTGCAAGTTAGATGAGGAAGTAGTGCTATAGATTTACCATGTGTTCAGTTTTTACAAAAATGTAGGTATATTTGAATGTCAATATGCCTGTGGAATTGTGTAACCGTAGCATTAATAGAGTTAGAGTTATTTGCTTGGTGTGACTCTCTTGTGAGACAACACAATGGACTCAGAGCTGAACTATTTTTGATACCACTTTTAAATCACAGGGGCATTGTGATGCTAGTACGTCCAGCTTTACTCACTGAGGAGAAACCACTGCTTCCAAACATGCGAATCGATGTAACATTTTCAGACAGGTCACTCACTGGCTCAAGACTTGTGAAATGTGACTTTATAAAGTAAAATGCATGGAGTTATTCTAATTTATTATACTTTTAGGTAGCAAGGATCAGTCAAAGTCTGATTTATTCTTGGCCTAATCATAGAATAATTGGACTTCAGTTCATTTTCCTAGACTTAGTATATAAATAAATGTTACTGTTCTGACTCAATGGATAAAATTACAGCATTCTGCTTGTATAAAGCCTCTTTCTATTCCATGAATAGAATTCAAATGTCATCATGAAATTATGTAATTGACTGATGTGGCAAGAAATACAGAGAACATTGCTCACCATGACCTGATATAATAATACAGAATGACGTAGACACATGTGATTTGCATATGAATCTTTCAGTAAAATGTTAACGCAGTGTCCTAACCAGAAACAATGCAGATTTTAAAAGGGTTTTTTTTAATGTTACAATATCACAGCCTACCAGATCACAAAAATAAGGCATTACTGTATATTATTTGTGTGGTTTCTCACAAAACACATAATTTCACAATGTCCCTGATGCTTTAGATGCCATCCTTTTATAGTTTTCCTTGTTTTCACAGATCCGTTAGATTTTTGTCAAAAAACAATTTCATGAGCAGGAAGTCCAAGGAGTTTTGGAGTGGTTGTGGCCTTTAATTTTTTGTTTGGCGTATGGTTAAGACAAAATGTAATGTCAAACTGGAACATAAAAAAAAAAATAGTGCATATTTTAGCTTTTCTTTTTTCAATGAAACCTGGCTATTGGCTAACAGCAACAGCTTGTTTACCAACATTCTTAAAAATACCTTCTTTTGTGTTTTGCAGAGGAAAGAAACCGGTTTAGAGCAACTTAAAAGTGAGTAAATGATGAATCATTACAATCATTACAAGCACTGACTGCAAGAGACTGTTTTGCACTGCATCTCATGTCTTTGTGTGGCTGTTGCTGGTTCCTATTTGATGACTGAATTCACCAAATGGAAAATGGTTAGTACTGTGAACAAACTGCAAGTTAAGTTGTCTAATACACGCACAAGCAGTGTTGTGGGTAATGCATTACAAGTAACGCGAGTTACGTAATAATATGACTTTTTCCAAGTAAACAGTAAAGTAACGCATTACTATTTAATTTTAATGTAATATAACGCGTTACTTTTTGTTATTTATTGACTGACAAGTCTCCTGACTGCTGAAATCAGAAATACAGAGCATTGTGTGCAGTGTGTGAATACAGTGTACAGTAGTTCTAGACTAAATGTGAATGTGCATTAATTCATCTCACTCTCAAAAAACAGAGTTAGTATTCATCAAAATGAATTAAAATAAACTCAAAGAATATGACGCAAACCTGCAAAAATTAAATTACACAAATGTATCTAATCTCATTTTATTAACCAGTGTCTTTGCTGCTGACCTTTGATGATCCAGTTCAACCATAATTACAAGCTGAAATGACTTACAAACGAACTATTGTGCTTCATTGTTGTTGTTTTTTTTTATTGCTGAATAGTATTGAACTTTCTCCGGTATTCTACTTTAAGTGAATTGACTTTTTCTTCAGCCTTAGGTTTATTTGTGACACTTTTTGGTGTGCTTTTATATTTGCTATAAATAGAACATCTTATATTAAAAACAAACACTCAAGCTCAGCCCATATTTAAAAAGTAACGTAAAAGTAACGCAAAAGTAATGTAACGCATTACTTTCCATAAAAAGTAACTAAGTAACGTAATTAGTTAACTTTTTTTAAGGAAGTAACGCAATATTATAATGTATTACTTTTAAAAGTAACTTTCCCCAACACTGCGCACGAGTTGCATGTATTCAGCATGCGCTGCATTAGCCAGGGATAAAGTCCAAATCTGTGCTGATAGTCAGTTGCACTGTAACATTTTCATGCATTTTTCAAATAAGAAAAGTATAACAATAATAATGATAATAATAATTACAACAGCTCTATTAATGCAGTTGTTATAACAATTGCACACAGATTGGGATCAATGTTTTGAAAGAAATCTCTTCTGCCGAGCAAGACTTTTATTTGTACAGTAAAAAATATGTGTCTGATTCAAAAATGGGGAAAAAAATATTGTTTTTGAAACTTAAATTCTAAGTTCAAAAGTAAAAAGTGTTTTTTTGATATAGTTTTATTTAAGAAATGTTTAGTGTTAAGTGAATATTATCAAATTGTTGTTTTGTAATATATATATATATTTTTTTAAAGCTAGACAAAATGCTTCTTAATTTATGCAATTGTGGAAAACAATGGCAAAATATATGGGGAAAATGCGAAAAACGATGTTCAGTATTTGGCCTTCATTTTGTTTGGCTTCGGCTCCTTTTTGGGTGAGCAATTCCTTTAAGTGAGCGTTAGATGTTTATGAAGGCGATCTAAATATCTAGTGCAATATGTCATTTATTTATAGCACAACATTGTAATTCTTTAATTGAAAATAGCATCTTCGCTCTCTACGAAAAGTAATCCACTGTCCTTCACTCTCTTCTCAGTTCATTCCAACATTCTTCCTGCATTCTTTAACATATCCACCCCACCCTCCTCTCCTTGTTACCTCTCTCTGATGATTCATCATTACTGGCTGGCTTGTTTGTATCCATTTATTACTGTGCTTCACATTCTAAGCTTGTATCCGTGGCAACAATAAACCTCCATCTTGGAAGCAGCAGTTTGTCTGCAAGACTCAAACGGCTCTCTGTCATCAAGGTCAGAGCTGATTGCAGGAATGTTGATCGTGATGTAGCATCAAAGCGGCTGCTCTTTCATAACCTCTGATAGCACCGGGCTGTTTCCTAGGCATAAATGGCTGCTGTTAAAAGAACCCTTTAATGGTCTTAGTTATGTTTTTACTGCTAATGCTTGCTAGGAAGGCCTTAATCAAAAGTCTTTTGTTATCCCATTACAGATCTGAGACGAGAGAGTCTTCAAGCCCCATTAGTAATGAAAAGGTTTTCTCTGTCTCCTCAGCTAAGGAGGAAGGAGGTTATAGAGAGAGAGACAAACCCAGACAGAGATCATTTGTGGCACAATAGGGACAGACCAAGAATGATACCAAGTGCCTATAATGATGTGCACTCCTGACAGAATGACATATGAAGACATCCACATAATGAAACTGATTGCACAGATTCTCCTGTGATTCTGTTTTTTAAATCGTGTGTCACAATAGATGATATAATGATGATGCTCTTAAATCAGCAAGCACCCTCAGGGAAAGAGCCCATGTTGCACCCAGTGGGAGAGAAACGCCACTACGGTCACCCATCGTGATTTGATGAGCCAAGGACAGCAGATGTGGTCTAGGTTTTGACATTATTGTTTAAGCATGTTGTCAGATTTGTTTTCCTACTTTCACTTTTTCTGCAGTGAGAGATAGTCCCGCCAACCCATCTCAATGTCACTCTTTCTGAAATCACACTCCATTTATTACCTCAGACTAAGTGCTTCTTGCACTGGTCACATGCAGTAAATGGCAACAATGTAAACCAGCATAAGGTGGTTTACTGGTCTTACCTGGTTTAGGCAGGTTTAGCATGCCTCCCAAATCTGTCAAGTCTAAAACCATCAAATTAGACAATGATGATGAATCTGCAACAATGGCAACCAGATTTGTGATTTATTGATGCTTAAGAAATATTTATTTTTATTATCAGTATTGAAAATACCTGTGCAGCTGCTTAATATTTTTGTCACTTTTTATCAATTAAATGCATCCTTGCTGATTAAATGTATTAATGCAGTTAGAGAATGCTGATTGATTGTTATTGTTTAAAGGGATAGTTCACCCAAAAATGAAAATTTGATGTTTATTTGCTTACCCCCAGGGCATCCAAGATGTAGGT
>JAUMHQ010000044.1:19681210-19693820 GCA_032361165.1 Enteromius paludinosus | reverse complement strand
AAGTCAAAACACCACATTTATTTAAAAAAACACTTATTTTTGCCCTCTTTAAAAAACGGACAATATAAAAAGTGCAGTATAACGTGAAATATAACCATGAACATTATTCAAATAAATATTGACAGCAACGAGAAAATATTTATGTTTACTAAATACACCATTAGAACAAACAACAATAACAAAATGTATTACTAAGTGGTGGCGCTTACTCGCGTCGTAAAGTTATGGAATAAATTTGCTGCTAAAATGTTAACCTATGCAGCCTGAGGCGGAAACAGAATTGATTCGTTCGTCTCTTGAGTCTTCGGCTTTTTCTCGCGTCGTTCGTTCATCACGTGACAGCCCCGTAAGCTTAACCTCTGCAACCTTGAGCCGTGTGCGACTGAACAAATCACTCCCACGAGACGACTCGTTCTTCCCGAGTCACATTAAAGATTCGTTCAAAATGACCAAATCGTTCAAGAACGACCCATCGCTAGTCTTGAGAATTTCTGACCATCGCCTGATTGTCTTTGCACTTAATACACAGAAAATGCCAATTTTAATTAATGTGTAAGTTTAATGCCTAAAGTAGGCTAAGTAACGAAATATCGCAGTTCACATGGGTGTAGCGAACCGAACGGTTCGATAAAGAACGGAAAACCGTTGCATCCCTGGTCTAAATGCAAATAGACACAGACTTACTTCCACAAACATTTTGTTTCCCTGGGGTCTATAATACCAACACACACTGATCCACAGAGCTATTCTCCCTTGAGAAGCCCCACACATTGTTGGTTGTTAAACCGATTTATCAAGCTTACCAACGAAATTAGGTGCCAGCCCTTTAATTACTGAAAAGTCACTAGTGCTGTTCAAGAGACAGTGAGGGGCTGAAGCAGACATAGTGTATGCGGATGTGCATGTGATATTGCACGCAGCAAACACATGCTGATCTGCCCTGCCTCCACATTACTTGGCTTGCAATTAGTCTCGTTTACACTGTTGATTGACTGTCTTTCTCTCTGTTGTTAGTAAACAAAAACATTGTTGACCTTTACTACAGTAAGAATACTGCAGCCGAGTGAATAGAGAGCAGTCCTGCAAGAAGTACCCACACAACACACAACTAAAAAAGCTGCAGTGTGACACAGTGGAACAGTCCACAAAAAAAAAAAAAAAAAGTATTTTACGTCATTCCAAACCAGTGTGACTTCTTTGAAACACAAAAGGTGATTTTTTTGAATAATGTACTGGTTGCTTTAATGTTCTTTTCTTGAATAGGGGATAATAGCACACACGTAGACCATAAAAGCAGTCTGGATGACTATTAACTTTATTTCAAGCAGTGCTATTCCAGTATTATTAATGAATTATTACCCGTCACACTATAGAGGACGGCTATTGTTATTAACATTTTGAATTAGATTGTATTTTTATATTTTCAGGTTTTAACTTTTAAGTGTAGTTTCAGCTTTATGTGCTTTTTAAATATATTTCTATATAGTTTAATTTAGGTTTTAGTACTCATGCCTATTTCAGTTAGTTGCAGAGACAAAAAAATTTTTATATTCATTAAATACTTTTTCTAATATTTAGAATAAATACTCATCTAATATTTATATTTCATTATAGGATATTTCAAAATTGTTTATTTAATTTTAACAAATATGTTCTTGTTAAAAACTAACTCTAATTAAAAAGTAATTTGCTAATCAGTTCTGCACAGGAGAGACTTGATTTTTATTTCCAAACAAAAGGAAATATACCAGTATCAGCATGGGCTATCGGCTAAAATGAGTTGAAAAATATGGTCATATCGGATATCGGCAAAAATCCAATACCATGCATCCCTGCAAATCAGCAAAACAATAAAATGACTTTTTTTTTCCCCCTTTGAATCTTTTTGTCCCTGATTTTACTACTGATCAGTCTTGATTTGGTGATGATAAATGATTGCATGAGAAGAGAAACATGCTGGAAATAATAGTACCATGATATACACCAGATCCACAAAATATAAAAACGACACACTGTCCTACATGATAATTTAATAGAGCCTGATCTTTATCATACTTATTTACTTAGAGGATCTTTTGCGATTACACAATTACATAAATGCCATTGAGATCACATTTACGCACATTCATTTTCCTAGTTTATGAAATGCTTCTTTTAATTCATGTGGATAATTAAAGCCTCTTCCTTGAGCACAGGAACTGCTGCATATTTGCTCTGGCTTGTGACGTTATTTGCAACCTATGGTGATAAAAAATACTCAAGATGTCTGTATCTCAAAATAACGTTTGGTTGGCGTACGAAACTGAAAAGTCCAACTGTGTGAGAATCTACTATAAGTGTGAGAGAAGCTTAGAATAGCTGAGGTGATGGTGTCGACAGAGGCGCAAGCCGGCGTTTGTGTACAGAGACATTTCCTACACAGAGATAACAGTTGCCTTGATTTCATTGGCTCTACACACACTCCAGGGATTTGCAGAATGCTAGAGAAGATAAACAAGTATGAGAAAAGGGACAGATGGGAGGGAGAAAGTGGTATCCGATGCCCTTTTCCCATTTGTCGAGGTGTGACAGGTTTAAATTTACATGTTCATGTTTCATTTCTTCAAAAGAAAATGCTTTAGAGTTGCTTTTCAGTCTTTAGCGTACTTGAAGGAATAGTTTTGGTCACTATTGACTTCCATAGTAGGAAAAGAAAAAATGCCATGGAAGTCAATGGTCACCCAAAACAGCCTGGTTACAAACTTTTTTCAATTTTCATTTTTGGGTGAACTATTCCTTTAATACTCATTACAAAATTGATCAAGAGCAACTGACAAGCTATCACCGTTGAGACGACTCAATCCTTTCACAGTAACCCTCATTTCTTTCTCTTTCTTTTTCATTTCCTCCTCACTCAGAGAGGTGGCCCAGATCGACCATTTTCTGCAGGAAACAGCTGCGCGTGAAGCCAATGCTAAAGTGCGTCTTCAGCAGTTCATCGAGGAGCTGCTGGATCGAGCCGACCGTGCTGAGAAACAGCTCCAGATCATCAGCAGCTGTGCCACCACCCCCAACGGCAGCCTGGGACACTGCAGCCTGCAGGGATCCAAAGCTAATGGACGACAGGTACAGTGACCATTGTACATTGTACAAACAGAAATGAGAGACTACATGGGGTAAAGCATTTGGGTTTCCAATGGATTTTTTAAAGTTTGGATTTCATGGTCTTACATGTCAGCGTGATGCATAGGTGTAAGTGGAATAGGTATAATGTTTACTTTGTTCCTGTAAACGGTGAGCTGCCTACAAAGGTACCATTGTAAGGAATCATACGGTAGGTGGCAAAAAGGTAGACGACTGTTTGTATGAGCTGTAGGTTGTAATCCTGTTAAGAATAGAGCTGTGAGAGTTTCAAATTCACGTTTTACCAAAACAAATGACATTTTTTCATAATGAACAGAATTTGAATGGTTAATGTGATAATAGCAAGTATGAATTTGACTCAAACTTTAGTCGTTTGCATAGTAAATGCATTCGGATCACTAAGAAATTATATGTCTGTTACTGAAGAAAAAAATAATTTAAGTCCTTTAATAACACTAAAGTTTAGAAATTATTCAACTTTTGAACACTTCATGTACACTGCATTTTGTACATTTAATTGTGTTTAAAAATCACAATTGGGCTAAATTCAGTGTGCGTATGTGTTCACGTTTACTCGCACTGCTGTTTTAGGCTTCTTGTTGACAGCGGCTGGCACATTCAGGCAGCAACCTATCAACTCACCCTCTGACATCATTGGGGACCCCCTTCGTCACCATGGAAACAGCAATCTACATTTGTCATTCACTCATATAGTGTGTTGCACACAGCACTGTTGACTCAGTTTGAGTTCTCACACAGCCTGTGTTCCCAAATGCCAGCCACGGCCTTCCAGTCTCCTACTTTCTGGAGAGGAAGTACACTCAGTGATGTCAGAAGAAGGGCAGAGTGTTTCAGGAGCATTCATGCTGTGATTCAGGACATTTGGCCTAAATTACAGCACAGACAGGAAAGTAAGCAAGAAAAAAAAAAGAAGGAGGTGCAGAATTATTGTTGTCGTCTCAAGCATTTTCCACAATTCTGGCCAGTCTTTTACGCTGTGCATCACTAGGCACTAGTGAGATCGATGGTGCCGCTGCTTCTCTTCCTGCCCCATTTCTGCAGGCACTAAGCCCAGTGTGTGTTTGTGAATGTGTGTGTGCCCTGTCAGCACTATGGCACCTTTCCTGGCCCATATTTGCTGGGAGTATCACCTTACAAGCTAGAGCAGTTATTTAAAGGCACAGCTTTCCTATTTCGTTTGTGAGAAGATTGCTAAGTTTAGCACTTGCACCTGACCAATGTATTAGTAGTTGAGCAAATGGTATTTCTCTGGGATTATTTTTATTTATTTATTTTTAAATACTGAAGTACTAAATGAAGGATTTTACATCAATGTAGGCCAGGCTGTTTTCAGGTATAATAATAATTTTAAAAAATCAATAAAGCAATAAAAATACCCATGTTACCGCCATATAAGCTCTTAAATACAATTATTAAAAATGAAACCAATCTATCTTGTTACTTAAACCGAAACTAATAAAATGTCAAAACAACAAAACCACTGACACTTTAAAATTAAAAATGAAAACACTTGAAATTAAAAATTAATAAAATCTAACTCAAAATATTAACAAAAACTATAATAGTTTATCAATAACTAAAATAACGCTTGTAAATTTGCTGAAATTAAACACAATTTTACATAATATTTAAAACATACTTTTGGTGCAATTTTGGCTGTTATTTGACCTGGTTGTGTCTTTCAGCAAAGCACATTAACACAGGTTGCAGTGGTATTGTCCATGTAATACGTGTACGGTAAGCCAGTTTGCATAAAAGCAGCTAAATGACAAATTAGTTGTTTGTGAATGAATCTGCTGTCTCTTTAGCTGTGATGTTATTTTGGACTGACTAATTAAGGACATATACTGTACTGATGCTAAAGCCTGTAAGTGGTAATTTCATAAAAAAAAAAGTTCTGATAAAAACGTGACATGTTTCTCCCATGTATCATATCTGTCTAGTCTGGATCATGTCTGTACAATTGAGACAGGTCCTAGTTTAGTTGATTCTGTTTGTATTTCCCTGATGATGTTGAGCTACAGTGTCTCTGATGTGTTCAGTGTAATTTCCCAGCATCTTTTTCTCACATTTTCCCTTCATAGAGAAATTCCAGTATCTCTGGGGCATCAAGGGGAATGTACCAAGTGTCTGATCGACGTTCGTCCCCCAGCACTGCGTAAGTCTGCATATGAACTATTTGTCTGTTGGACTATTTGGACTGGTTGGGGTAGGTACTGCTGCAGAGTAGCCAGTGTTACCTGCGTTATTCGTCATAACCATAAACAGGGAGAAGCAGCTATAATGTTCTTCCACAAGATGCACGCAGTTCTGCCAAAAGTTACAGACTGCAGCTTTAAATAACAATTAATATTATTCCAACACAGTTCAACTGCTACAGGCACCTTGAGATCTGAGAAGCAAATACAGGCAAGACATAATGAATACCTGTGACACCTGACGATATATTAATGAAGTCTTATGAAGTGAAACAAATAGTATGCAAGAAAATGATTATTATAATTTATCATTAATCATAGAATGAAAGTTTTGTTTGTAAATGATAAATTGGTTGAATGACTGATTCAGTGACTCGTTCAGAAAGATACCGAATAATCCTTTTATGCACAATGAAATGTAGTTTTACTTTGAACTTCAAAGTATTACATTTTATCATTAAATTTGCCACCAGAAGTTTTGCAACTATATCTCAAATATGGCAGAGCAGCATGTTTATGTCTTTTATCCACTCTGGCCGGTGGGTGTTTTGTAGTCAGCCTGGTGTGGAAGTGTCTTGGGAAAATCGCTAGATTGTAGCATTTGCCTCAGGGTTAACCCAGTCTGTAATCTCTCAGCCATGCAGAAGATATGCGGAAAGAGTCCTGTTGCGCACACACACACAGACACACACACTGCTGTGTGTGGCAAAACTAAAATGCCTTAAAGCACAAGGCCAAAAACAACCGTTACCCAAGACTCTTGAAGGATAGTGGTGAACTCTTCTTGTGTGTGTACTTTGAGCACGTGTGTGTATCAGGTCAGGTTTTGCCTACAAAGTGATAATTTAATAAACTAAATTCATGACCAAATTTCCATTTTAGTTTAAACTACAGCAGCACTTTAATAAACAAATACAGTAATCAATGTCTTAAAGTGCCCCCATTATGCCATTTCCAATATTGCATTTCATGCAGTGTGTAATGCAGCTGTATGTGAACGTAAACAATCTGCAAATTTGGAAATCCAAAAGTGCACGGTAAATAGTTATTGTTTCCCAAAATAAAGAATTGACGTTTATAAATGATGTTTAATGAAGCTGTAATAGACAAATGAGACTATTTTTAAGATTTCTAGTGAAATTGTCATTGAGCATGACTAAATCGCATCACAAACAAATTACACTCGTTTTTATTTTTAAATCTTCATCTTCTTATGCAATTTCCCCATAACATACCATAACCTTTGTGTGGCTGCTCTTTTAACAAGGTTCTGATCTGTGAGTGAGACATCATGTCCATCTGTTGTGAGTGTGCAACTGCGCATGGGACGTATCAAACCATTTGGTGCTCCGAGGGAAGGAAGGAGCAGCGTGGGTTTGCCTGGAGTCTGCTGTCCCTAAATTGACATCACAAACTCCACAGGTCTTCCTCGTGAATCAGGCGAGAGAGGACTGAAATACCGCATATGACTGCATATGATCACTGCTGTTTCTTCATTATGGTGCCAATACCATCATTTATCTGAGTCAATTATTAAGACGTTAATTAAACAAGTGGCATATTTGCTGTTCGTTTGAACTTCCTGTTCATCAAGGAATTCTTCAGTTTCACAAAAATGTGGTAAACATTGATTTCTTTGACATCTTTATCCGTTGCTTCCATTTTCGCTCTATTTTTAGCTTCAAAAGAAAAGCACAAATATGTAGTTCTTATATAAGGTAAGGGATGTAGAAACATCAGGAGAACTATGTAATCTGATAAAGAAACCCCTCTCATCTTCAAAAAGTCTTCTGAAGTTTTGCTGTCAGTTTGCGTGAAACGTTACGTTTAAATTATTTTTAGCCTTTGCGTGTTATCTTAAAAATGGCTTTTGATTTCTCTACCATAGCCAGCCATGCATTACACATTCCTTCTTTGTAAGAAGCAGTAATATGTCCCAGCTTCATCTCTTTTGGGTCATTTGCTCTTCAGCCCACAGTAAAATAGAAAAGTCTGTCGTTGTAGTCAGATGCCTGCAGCAGAGCCTACAGTGACTGGTGACTGCAAAGTATCTCAGTGTTGGCTTTTGAACTGTAACATCTGGAGAGTGACTAAATGTCTGGCTGAAATCCCCAGTGGAAATTCAGTCCCTGCTATAAGCCACAGCGGAGAACATTCCTTACCCATAATCCCATGCGAATGCCCTAACTGGTGCCTGAGTTTAGTGGTTTTTCTTGTAATGATTTAAGGTCTTGCTTAGTGGAAGTGTTCAGAAATATACCCGTGTAAAAACTGATGCCCATGCAAAGTATGTTTTGAATGCAACAATTTTTTTTGTCTTTGACAATTAAGTTGCATAATTACTGAAGAAAAAAAGGAATAAGGATTAATGCAGTTACATGGCTAAATGTAGTCTGTCACATTGAGCCACGGCTTCCTCAGATCGTTTTCTTTAAATTGATATCAAAATATATACAGCTATTCAGATGCAGAAAGGTTTTACTCCGTCCATTTGGTCACATCATGTTACTAGAGCATAATGAAAAGTGCATGGCACCCTTAAAAGTGTTGGTTTAGTGTTGTGTATTCTGAGCGCAGCGCTAAAAATCTTCCGATGAGTGTTTTGATTAAAAACAACTGAGAGCCACTCTCGTATGTGCAATTAAGGAAATAACCCATTACTCATTCAGGCTTAAAAATAATATTTGCAAGATTAATCTTTGCACATTATCGATCTTTCTTCCTACAAAGTGAGTTAGCAGAGTCTCTTATTGCTTAATTAGTGGGTGTGTGTTTTGTGTCTGTTGTAGGAAGTCTGTCTAGACAGGTCTGATCATATTTCCTGGTTAACTCTCACTGTTGTTTTTACAAATTTATTTAAACACAAGCGTTGTACATTAAAGTGGTGGTTCTTAGTCCAGAATAAGCCTGGTCCAATAGGGACATGCAATGCAAGTAAGAGAATGCAACTAGTTGTGCATAGCAGGTATAGCAAAATAATTATGCATAAATTTAAAATAGAGCAGAAAATGTTTTTGTTAAGGATGCAGATTTATAATTTACTAGAAGCTTGACACATACTATGTATAACAGACAGTGTTATTTTAGTAGTGTCTATATTGTGGTATTTATGAGAAAACTCTATGTATTGTGGTGATGGTATAAAGTATCTATCATTCGAGATAATGCTATGTTGTAAATATTGTGATATTGAATTTTTTTGTGCTTGATGTGAAAATGCATTTTATGATACTGTTAACGCATTTTATGGTGTTTTAGTTTAGTGATGATTTGTACTTTGAACAATAACTCCAGTAGATGTCCAGTAATTTCTTTTCTAAATTAGTGTATAATAACCACAGTATTGTGCCTGTGT
Organism: Enteromius paludinosus; assembly: GCA_032361165.1. Classification (NCBI taxonomy): domain Eukaryota; kingdom Metazoa; phylum Chordata; class Actinopteri; order Cypriniformes; family Cyprinidae; genus Enteromius; species Enteromius paludinosus. Next base: position 19,685,123 of record JAUMHQ010000044.1, on the reverse strand, counting down.
TTTTTCTGTGTGTGCTATTCCTTCAACAGCGCATCAGGACGAGGGAAGTCAGTGTCCCAGGGGTCAGGAGGTTACGACAGTGACAGTGTGGACCTCCACGCTCTTGAAGATTGTCCTGATGCTCAGTACTACCACGTCCAGTGCCGACTCGGGGAAGGAGGCGGAGGAGGATACGAAAGAGCGGTTGCTTCCCGGAGCTGGGGTCTCCGCAAACAGGCCATCCAGAACTGGCAGCGTCGGCCGTACCGAAACAGCACGGAGGGAGAGGAGGGCGACGTGTCTGACGTAGGATCCCGCACTACAGAGTCCGAGGCTGAGATGTGGGAGCAAGACAGGAGAGCAGAGAGTCAGCACGGGGGGAACCGAGGAGGATACAGACTAGCAACAGGTGCGTCATTGACCTGTGTGGGCAGGACCAGCAAAGAATTTGTCCCATGTTGTTTGAAGAGCATGGTTCATTTCCCAGGGAGCACAATTCCAAAGGCATAAATGTAAATGCCGTTTTTGGCTTGTCAGTCGTTTAAAGTGTAATCTGAGGCAGGCAGAAAAGGGCAGCTCTGTAGCACATGCTGCTATGTTTGCAAATGTCATTTCACAGAATGTAAGTTTGTGAGTTAACAGTTTGTCCACCAGTTTGTCGGGCCCGAGGCCACAGTACCCACTCTCCAAATAATGACGGGACAGTGGGGTCAGAAGTCCAGGACGCCGGCTGAGGAGAATTAGGTCACACAAATGCAACTGCTGTCAGGATCACAGGCCAGAGAGCAGTAGAGAGAGTGTGTCATAAAGCTATGAGCAATGAGCACAATTTTCCACCTACTGACTCCAGGTCATTGTGGGAAGAGAGAAATGTGCACTATGTGCTCCCATACATAATTATACCATATACAGAATGTGACTTCATGATGAGTTTGCTGTATGTAGTTTATTTACATTTACATTAAGGTTCATTTGTGCTTCTCAGAATGTCACCTTTCCTTTGTTCGGCTGTCAGATTATGTGGTAGAAAATGATGTGGCTACTAAACTTTGTAGGGGGCAGCAGGACGCCTGCTCACATCTTGAATATATATAAAATACTGTATATGCATGATTTCATCATCTTCTTCCTTATTGATACATACGCCTTCCATGTCAAACAATGCCTCAAAAAGTATTTGGAAGTAACATAAAATCCATTGAAGAGCTTAGGGATGTGTTCTTGGAATTTATTCAAGTTCAGACTTGATTTCTAGCAAATATGGATGTAAGTACAAAACAGATGTTTTTTGTTTTTTGTTTTTTTTAATGTATTTATTATTGTTATTATTATTATTTTACTTATTACACAAAATATTTATTATTTATTTAATCAATTAATTAATAATTGGTGCAAGTTAATTAAATAATTATTATCATGGCATATTTTATTATTGTTTTATTTTTATTAATACTTAAACTTCTAAAATTGTGTAATAATTCCAGAAATCAAGACATTTTTCTTTGCAGCAAACAATGTGGAATGAAGTTGCATGTATCCTCTTAAGTGTAGACTTGTTTAGTGTTTAAATGCGGAGAGATATATATATATATATATATATATATATATATATATATATATAAACATTTTTCTATAGTGCAATAACATAACACCTTTTATTCCACAATTTAAACTATGTTTCCAATAATCAATAATTAATATTCAGTTATTGTTATGTTAATGTTAATTATAATTATTTCCTAAATCAAGGCCATTTTCACTTGTGGGCAAATAATACAAAAAAGTCTGCATCTACTGATCCACAATTGTCTTTTTTCAGTGAATGTTCAGTTTTGTTGTAGGAGAAGCTGATCCTAGACCAGCAGTTAAGCCTAGTTTATCCAGCTAGCTTTTGAATTTAACTGAATGCGTGAACACTATTCCCTATCCAGGTGAAAGCCAAGCTTTCCTAACCTTAGCCATATCTTCATACACAGTCCATCACGTCCTCAACGTTGCATCTCACTTATTCGAGAGCCTGTTTGAGTCATAGCTATTGGCAGATTTTGCTTTAAAAAATTACGTGTCTTATAAAATAAGAGCACTGCCAACACCTGTTTCGTTAGTCTCAATCTCATTAGATCTTCTGCAAATCGTGTATGACTCAGGAGACCTAGAGTCTGTCAAACTGGAGCTGTGAGATAGAAACGGCCTGCTGGTGGCATGATTTGGAGGATGTTCAGATCCTGTAGGAGGCAGTCAGAAGAGAGAACATAACGATCGCTGTCCTTTTTATAGGACTGAGGCGCCACCATATGGACACGTGCTGTAATGTGGCCAGTAAAAGGATTAGTTCGTGCAAAAATGAATTTACCTATGTTCAGTGCGGGTTTGGTGTGAAGCAAGTGTATCTTTGGTGTCGACAGGTCGTTCTGAAGGGGGATACAAGCCCTGTCGCCATGAGAAAAGCCCATCCAAAGTCAACGAGGTGATCAGTCCTGAGGTGCTGAAGATACGTGCCGCTCTCTTCTGTATCTTTACCTATCTGGATATGAAGACACTCCTGCGGGCGGCCGAGGTGTGCCGGGACTGGAAGTTTGTGGCTCGCCACCCGGCGGTTTGGACCAGAGTGCTGCTGGAGAACGCTCGTATCTCTTCAAAGGTTTTAACAGCATTGTTAAACTTAGAAAATGCCTTTTCTGAATTTAAAGAAATTTACAAGACATTAAGTATTTATATCATATTGCTCATAATTATTAGAAAATATAATCTTAATAATATGCTTGTTCTGTATTTTGGTCAAAAAAAAAGCTTCATGGGATGAAAATAATAAATGTATATTTAAGGAGAATATATGTACCACATATATATTTTTATATGTATATATATATGAGTGACCCAGAAGACATTTCACAGATCTGAATGAGATGTAAAAAAGAGTAGCATAAATGATCTGCTGCCCACGTATTTTGCAACTGCTAATAGTCCTGAAAAAGCCAAGCTTTCTAATGCTGTCTCTCACTGTGCTTGTTTAGTTCCTGTGCACTCTGTCTCAGTGGTGCACACAGACGCATTCCCTCATCCTCCAGAACCTCAAACCTAGGCAGAGGGGCAAAAAAGAGACAAAGGAGGAGTATCTGAAGAGCACACGGTAACACGCTCTCCCACTGCGCCTGCTGTTTACTGTACCACACTGACCCTGCTGTTTGTGTGGCTGCTGCCTTCCCACAGCTCCACGCACCTCCTCCTCTTCTCATCGCTCTTTTATTACCTTCTGCACTCTTCCCCGGTCCTCTCATCACTCTTTCACACCAAACAGATACGCGCTCACTCGCTTACACAGTCTGACACTTGTGAAGTGCTTGTTCAGAGATCCAGCGTGAGAAGGGAACAGAACGAGCAGCCTGTTAATTGCTCTGCTAAATCACCTCAACCAGAGTGCCAGTCGAAAACCTCATCAAAGAGTTTGTCAGGGGGTTTCTTCATGAAAAACATAGCGTTTGTGTGTTTGTTAGATTTAAACCTGAAACTGTGTCATTTTTGAATCTTAGAATATCCTGTCTTAGACAATTCATTAAACGTTTTTGATATGGATATGTATGTAAATGACATTTATTACACTATAGGGCCAGATTTACTAAATAGGGCAAATTAGGGTGAGAAAACATTTCAAAAGCAGCGCAATTTCTGCACGTGATTTACTGAAAATGCACAAAATTAAAGTGAACAGACACAGCATTTAATTCAATGCAGTATCAAGTAACGCAGTATACGGAGTGCAGTGCAAATTAGTGTAGTCGCAAACAAGCAGAGCTGATGCTCATTAGGTGTGGGTGATCTAGCTACAACACAAGCACAAATTAGGCTAAGAATAATGGTGACGCTAGAATGAAACAGTCTGTTTTTGCCTTATTTGGAAGGTTCATGAATAGTAATGAGGAGGTCTGCTCTGATT
>JAUMHQ010000044.1:19649300-19662366 GCA_032361165.1 Enteromius paludinosus | reverse complement strand
CTGTTTTAACGGTCGGGTAGTACGTTCGGTTTTAAATGTAGTACCTACTTAAGAAGTATGCGATTTCGGACGCAGCTTTAGTTTAAGTATCATGTCATGTCTTCTGAAATATTATGGGATGAAAGTGAGGAATTTTAGGGGGACTTTTCATGGGTATGTCCTGCAGCTCATAAATCATAGAGGTATCAAGTCATTCAGTGTCTTTTATATTATATTGCCATGTCGTTTATTTGGGGCCTGATTTAATTGCACACACTGCGGCCATTCTGCATTGATAGTAAAACAACAAAAATATACAATTGAATAAATGTAAAAATAAAAATGTACTCATAAAAAAAAAAAAAAAATGAACTACTACATTTTACCAGTTTACTATTTAATATCTGACTTCACCTCAGTGACCCATTTCAGCTATAAAGATTGGCTGGATTCTCATCGAAGCAAACTACAATGTTGAAATGTTTAACAAGAACAGAGAGTTCCCACCCCTCTGATAAGTGTCCAAGCATTGCTTTGACATTTACTTTGGCATTTACTCTGACATACAGCCCAAATGTTTAAGTTTAAAGTGTGCGCTTTATGTAATCTATGCCACTAGCAGAGGCTGGATTTCTAACACAATTACTTTTTAAGCATCTAATATACCTGTCTGCCATTGTTCATCAAACAGGTGGTCTCCAGTGTTATTTTTGGCCCAGCTGGGTCGCTCAAATAAACAAACTGCAAAAATTGTTTGGTGCTGCTAACGGTGCAGAAATGTTCCTCTTTTTAGAAAACAACATATGCCAGGGTACTCACTTTCTGTGAAAGGCATGTTTACACGGGCAGATTCCCAACTCATCTTTCTGCTTGAATTCCTCCAAACACACCGCACAAATCTGGGGAGAGAAAACAATACATTCCAGTGAACACACAGATAAAAGGTTTAAATATAAACATTTTCGCCCTCAAATGAAAACTGTTCCATTGAATACACTCAGCGAGTTATTACAAGAAATGGACGATATCACCTTCACAGATCAGTGAGACTGGAAGATATGTTGCAATGCACTATTCATAAGAACTTTCGATATGCTCGATCGATATGCTTGAAACATTTATTTTAAGGCTTTTCCATCTAAAGCCATCAAATGGACTGTGCTTTGATCTAGCAGTGAAGTGTAGCAGTTGGGGGTGCAGATATGACATTTTGTCAAGCACTAGACGTTTTTTTTTACTTTAATGGACACCAGTGGAAGTGCAGCATTTTCTGGCTGCTGCCTATAACATGTCTAGACCTGGTGCTGTAGGAGAAGTCAAACACTCTGATTAACGATCTGTCTCACACCAGAGAGTGGATTTCTGAGAACATTTGGACATAATTAGCTGCTGATGTAATCTGGAGGCAGGCAAAAGACTGGCTTTTCCACAGAAGACTGAGGGCTAACAACAGCTACTTCCTTTGATAAAGTAACCAATAAAATGTATAAGAACTAAGGCTGTGAGTCCATTTCAAATTTTAATCTACCTTACATGATGTTTCCTTTAATTCCTCTAATAAACTGCAAAATAAATTTGACTGTAAAAACACCCACAAAAGATTGTTTAAACATATTTATTGTTGCTGTTGTTTAATGAGTATCAAGCATACATTACAAATTGTAGCATTAGAAATATTTTATTAGATAAAAAAAAAAAAAATATATATATATATATATATATATATATATACACTTAAGGGGGTGAACTATCCCTTTAATGGTTGTAATTATTATTATTATTAATTAAATGATAATCTAAACAAGAAACTAAATCTGCCAGCAGGTGGCGGTAAATGTCTTCAGTCGATTCCTTAAAGGCTGATTCATTCATGAAAGAAGTAAACGTAATTAATTTTGTTCAAAACAGGGATTTATTCAGAAATCAAACACCTGTTTCTCAAAGACACATAACAATTCTGCTATGGCTTTAACAGTGATTTTTTTTTTTCAGGCAAAACTGAGCAAAAACACCTAATATTGTGTATAAATTATAACACAATATCAACTTCTGTTAAAATCACATTTAACATGTTATAGCCAGTGCGTTAACTGCGTAAAAATGTTTTATTGTTGTTATTTTTCACAACTAGTTATTTAGTTAGCGAGTTAAACTGTCAGCCCTAATAAGAACATAAAAATAGTCATTTAAGAAAAATGCAAATGGCAAGAAAGGACAGGGTAAACCATTAAACTCACAAAATTAATACGATTACAACATGTTTCTGTCATAATAAAGTAAAAACTGAAATGTCCCATAGCTCATGTTGTCCAGGACATCTTCCAGAACTGTACAAAGTGAATACTTAATTAACCTTGCTGACAGCAAATAAGGGGGCAAATACGCAACTGTACCAATTGTAATTTTCGGACAAATGTGTCTGTCTGGGCACATGTGTGTCTGTCACAGCAGTTATTTACTGTTCTGTGTGTGTAACAAGATAATAAAACGAGATATAGTTCTGTATACAATCCGAGTGCTTTAGGTGTCATTGACCCTGAGCAGGGGGAGGGAGGCGAATTATTGAGACACAATGCTTCTCTGTTTGAGACGAGCGAGACTGCAAGAACACGTCTCGCAAGAGATTGTCTGCTGAATATACACTGTTGGGTTTTGTGAGGAAAGAATGGCATTAACTGGCCAGCAACGGACAGAATGTTTCTTCATAACACTAAACATGTAGCTAAATCCTGCACAAAACAGAGAGTGCCTTCCCTTCACTATTTATAATTCATCCGCGGCCTGTCTGCTTAAATAAATAAATCATCCAGTCGTGTCATTCTCATCATGGATATACAAAAAAAAAAAAAATATATATATATATATATAATAATATATGTTTCTTGAAATACAATGATAACTGAAATTTAAAAAATATTTTATTTTAGCTAGTTGACAGTTCCAAATTTCTCTTTGTAAAGTAGAAGTAGTCTACTTAAATAAACTAAATAAATACAATAACTTATACTTTTTTGTACATATACACATATATATATATATATATATATATATATATATATATACAAATATGTGTTGTCAAACTATTAATAATGATTAATCATAATTATTAAATATTGTACAGTACATATAAATACACACATGCATGTATGCATTTCATATACATAATATGTAATGTTTATATTTGAAATATATTGATCAATATTCTAAATTATATTAATATAAATATAGACATGTAAATAAATGTAATTTTTTTTTTTATGAGTAAAAACTAAAATTAACAGCCAATAGAAAAAAATAACAATAATTCACAATATTAACAAAATCTGAAATCAACGAGTATATCAACGATCCTAAATAAAACGTAATTTAATGTTAACGATTTAATGTTATAAAACTACATAGACATAGTAAATAAACAAACAAATAAATGCACACAACAAAATGACCAAAACTAAAATTCTAATGAAAACAGAGAATATAAAAATAAAATATTTTAATTCCGCAATATTAAAGGTACTGAAATGTTCAGAATGGAGAGAGGCCTAAACAGTCTAAAGAGTGATGGCATGCCACTGTGGATCGTCATGGATTTCTGTTTTATTACCATCCTGGGCCTCTTTTTCTCTTTACTGCTGGGCTTCTGAATTGAAAGGACCACCTCTGCAGTTCAAACGTGACTCCCCGGGGTCTTTTTTACCAAACGGAAATAAGTATCGCTCAGTCTGTTTCACGCTGCCGCTCTCATGTGTTTGATCTCTCACCTAGAGAGCTGCAGCTACGCGCAATAATAAAACACAAACCGTGCAGTTTTATTTCCGACCGCTTCACTGCAGTGGAATTACGCACAATAAATCTAACTCACTGATGCTGGGATATTTATGTCCGTGCTGTTCTCTCTGGTTGCCATCTGAGGATCCACATCTTGGCAACCGTCTGGCACAAATGCTAGATTTCTGCCCCAGTGTGTTTGCGCATCAGTCACCCGTGCACAAGCTCTACCGTACCAAGTAAATGTGTATATAATCACCTTATAGAAAAGGTACTTAATGTTTCGAGAGCTGAGATTATATTCACTCGCCTGGTGCTGTATCTTATGTAAGCTCAAGGACAGAGTGATAGAGCAGTGTGAAGTGGTATAATGCTGCATATCAAGTCAACTATAGCCAGATCACCTTTCCAACTCGTGGTGGGTTGAACTTAAAAGCCGAGGCTACATGCTGTGGTCGTGCACTCTTTAATTCCTGGATCTGGTAGAGAACAATTCCTAGCATTAGTTCAGCCAAAAAATTTTGTTATCACTTTCTGTTATTTTTTTGGTGAACTAAACTCACAGTTTATGATACTTCAGAACCAGATGTATGTTCCTTTGGGAAAGCAGTAGCTTTGCATGGCTGTGCTGAACGTTTGTAACCTCTAATTATGCTAGTGAATAACTGTCATGCCTGTGGTATACACTCATAACATTGTTTTTCCCCCTTTGGCTTGTGAGCACAGGATAAAGGGCCCAATCAGCTTGTAGCTCAGCTCCACCACTTTATGCTAGACTTTACTTCTTGTCTGAGCACACATACAAGTGCAAACCAGACTTACCAGTGCAGGCGAGGGGGAATACTGACCCATTTATTTTCAGTTCCATGAATGCCCTCAAGAAACCTGTTTGTGGGAACATGTTGTCTAATACATTTGCGTCGGCTAATATCTGATTTCCCAAACATGTTTTATATATATATATATATATATATATATATATATATATAAAAACACAAATAAATAAACAACAAAAAATAAATAACAATAAATGATAAATTCTGCAATTTGCAAGTTGTTACTAAACATACTAATATAAAATAAATAGAAATAACAAACAACACAACCTACTTATCATATGCATTTTTAAAAATATTAATACAAATAATATATATATTTTCTAAAAAATTTTCATTTTAAATGTATAATAATTTATATTTTTTAGAATGTTACTCTAAATTATAAATCACTTATATACTTTGTTTAGTTTTGTGATTTCATTTAGCCTTATATTATTTAGTTAAATAAATGTCAAATAAAAGATTAATAAAGTTTTAAATTTCTACATGTACACAAAACAAAAACTAATAGTGACAGTGCGGAAACTAAACCAAGTTAAAACGAAAACTAAAAACAGAAATAAACATGAAATTCAATATTTAAAAATAGAGTAACATTTCTGTGTGTTACACTTGAGTTATTATAAACAATGCTCCTTTATGCTGTAGTTTACATTAGAAATAAATCAATGAAATCTACAAACTGTGTGACCACTTTTTGATGCACATGCAATGCTGTAATTTTTCAGTAAAGTCTAGAGAATTTTGTGGTGCAATGTATTTAAATACATCCAAAAATAGAGTAGCAGTACTAAAACCTTACTGGTCGCTTAAAGCATAATCAAATCAGCCTGGTTAATAGACATACAACAAGGTGGTAGCACCTGCAAGTGGTATTTTATACTTTATTTCTATTTCTATATCTTTTGAAAAAAAAAAAAAGGGAAAAAAGGCCAGTATCAGGCTCATGGATGAAAGTGTTTTCCTCAAAGCTATTTGTGAAAAAAAGAGAATCTATATCAGATATAAAACCTTGTGTCTGACAAATGAGTGTCATGACTGCTGGTGCAGAAAGTCTAACAAAACATGTAGAAATACCATAAAAACTGATTTTACAAGTGCGGCTGACATTTGCTTGGCACTTTTATGCAGTGCTGACATTTTCAGGCGTTGTTTCAAAAGATATGACTAATATAAAATCACGGACAGTGGTAATATTGATGACACTTCTAGTGCTAGAAAAAAAAAAATACAGTAGCTGTGAGAACTTTGTGTTCCTTTCTAAAATAAAATCTTACTAACACCTTTGATTATGTTGCAGTTGAACAAACTTGTATCATGCATACAACTTGCAACTGCTGTGCTGTCGTATCAAATACAAACGAAGAAAGCCAGATGTGACACAAGAAGCCAAGTTTTCTGACAAAATATAGTCTAACTCAACTCAGAACAACACAATGAACTCAAGACTGCATTGTATTCATGCACATCCACATATACCATAGCTGCCAGGCTTTTGTAGAGGAATTTCTAACCGCAATACTGAAAATACAGTAACTTTAAAATTAAACTATTTTTCAACGATGAACTTGAGATGAACTTGAGATAAAGCAAGGTAGTGAGGGGATACGAGAAATTCCAGGAGAGTTAACAAGAGCTCTGGTGTCCTCGCACCTCAATATTGTGGTTAACCTTTCATTAGCGCTCACATATGAAGTCAGGACACTGGCCTATTAACACGCTCATGTACAAACCATCTCAGTGAAGGTTAAACATGTCGTAGACTCATGCTATTATTAAACATGTAGAGTGAACATTACAAATCCTGTAAAAGGTCCTTAAGTTCAGGGCAAAGTTCAGGTTTAATAGTCTGTGTTCTGTAACCTGAAAGGTACAATGTAACTGATATTCATGGGCAAGTGTAATGTCAGACCGTGATTACCGGTAGTGCTTCTCTAAACATCTTAATACAAAAATACACAAAATTTTCCAAAAAATGCCATTTTGACCATTTAATTGATGCATTCCTATATAGCCTATATACTACATATATATAAATATACATATATACATTTTATTTTATTTATTTATTTTACTCCAAAAAATAGCAAATGATGCAAATCAGTTTAGACACATTTGTATAGAGTATATTACCTTTTTAATTTTTTATATTGCTTCATTAATTTGTATTATTATATTAATTGTACATATAAAATTTCATGTGCTACGTCATAGCACATTTTAATACTAAAATAAAAAGTATTAAAAAATTGGCCACTTTCTGGCCAATCTACATCTTGTAATCATCTCAGAAAATGAGTAACAATCGATCAATCAGTAAAAAAAGTGGGAGGAAAAGAAAAACTTACCTCATGCAAGTTTAATTCTTTGACCTTTTCCTTTTGAATAACCTTGAATAACAAAAAAAGAACAATTTCTCATTAAATGCATTTACAGTAAGTCTCAACTGCAATTTTGAAACAGTCTATAACCTGAACATTTGAAATTGCATGTGAAACTAACAAAAACCGCCATTCACACCCAAGTTGAATCATACAGTAAATAATGTACATTTATATAATACAGTATAAAGTTTGAATAGATAAGTCACCGGCTCACCTGCTTGTATGCATAGAGCTCTTTGTGTGCCTGGTGCCGTAACCTAGACAAAAGAAACTTTGTTTTAGTTCAGAGAGTGACATAACATTTCAAAACCCTGTTTTGGAGAGACATTGGTAATACCAAATTATATATAAACAAAGAACAAAATCGTCAAGTTGAAACATGATACTAAATTGCATGCCATTTTAAATAACAATGGTTTTCACTGATTGTATTTCCATCTGGTCAAGTCTTGCCTGGATCTTATATTTCAGTCATAATTTGACAAACTGCAGCCTTCATTACACATACAGTGGGCAGCACTCCAGTCATTCTGAATATACATAGTATGCATTATATAGCTACAATTGAACTTTTAAACACATTGACATTTCCACTTCCTCTTAACATTTGCTGCGTTCAGTTCTTGCAGTGCTGTGAGCTGCCGTGGTATTATTTAAGTCTTTTTTAGAGTAGTTTGGGTCTTGTATTGTCTCATCAAGCTTGACCACACTTCAACAGCCTGTCTGAATTAAACTGCCCGGGCACAACCTACTCGATGCTTTACGAAGTGTGACTGTCTGACTGGAGCCAGACCCTTTAAAAGAACTATATACAGATACTCTTGGCATGAACTCAAGAAATGGAGGCAGCCAAGCAATGGACAGTCTACATTTAACACCATTTCGATCTTGAGCAATGTGTGTGTGTCACAGACAGAGAGAGGAAAAGTGAGAGAGGAAGCCTGACGGAAAATAACTGGAATGCATCAGGCATGATGGAAGAGTCTCTAGTGTACGAAAAAGGCTATTTAAAGAAAACCAGCAAACGCCTCACACACTATGTATAGCCACCATTTTTGAGCGCTGAACTGTTAATGTCTGCAGGGCTTTTAGAACATTTGTATTAGTCCAATAGTTTTATCTTGGCCCTTTTTGAACGTTTTTTTGCTGAATCACTTTTCAATTAAATGTGACGTCATACTTTCAACCAGTGTTACTTCCGGCACAAAGGAAATGAACCCAACAACACTGCATTATCTTAAAATCACCTCCAAAGCAAAAATGAACATAGCTGCTTAAAGACGATACCTTATACATTCAAAAAAGACTTAGAGAGATATGAGAATAATGGATACATGTATTGTAAAATTTACCTATGTAACAAGTAAGCTTAACCTCTCGCAGCTGAGTGAGAGGGACCTGTAAAACAGGCAGCACAGTCTAGGAGAAAAACTGACAATCTGAAAGAGACCAGCGGGTAAGGGTGCAGATACTCCCTTTGGGGGAATTTAGAGGTGAGGATGAGGGATTCATGGGTATTTTAAGATATATTTTTAGATTTAGACTTGTTGGCATGCAGAAACAATCATACTCATACAAAAAAAGAAGAAAAAACTTCATAAGGGTGATTAATTAATGAGAGAATTGTCATTTTGGGGTGGATTATCCTTTTTTAGAATGTCAAGTGTAAGACGCTGCAAAAAGACATGGGAGCAATAGTCAAATACATCTGCCTACAAAGTTAAACTATTAAAAATGCGAAAATATGTTTTGCGTATATAGAACCGAAAGTCTGTGGTGGCTGGGTGGAGATAACCGCGGACCATTCGTTCTTCAAAGAAGAAATACGATCATAATGCGAAGGGAATGTAAAATAACAAGATATTCATAATTACGGCCAAAATTGTACAATGTGTTTCGGTCTAGTTTCTGAGGTCAGCTAGGTCAAGATAAACTGTCGTTTGACAAACTACAGGCAGTCATGATTGCTCATGCACCATTATGGTAGTGTTACAGTTCATCACGTAGAAAACCACCTTATGACCGTTTCGCTGCATTGTAAAATAACCGGTACAGCTATTAACAAGTCACAGTGAGTGCTCAATCTCAAACGTGTGTGTGAATTAATTTTTCTTCCCATGAGGATAATCGTGCCAGACAAACACTCCTCCACCCGCCCGTTTTCTTCTCCATGTGTGCGTTTGCTAGTCACAGGGGCATTTCGCATTAGTGTGTTGGAGCTGGTGCACGGCTGCTACGTGCGCCTGTGTGTGTTTGCTCTCGATCACGACGTCCTTCACACATCCACTCGCGCTCACGACTCTCTCGTCTTTCACGCCGTGAATGTCCACAGTTGCACGACTGCAATTTGATGGTCTTCTGTTCTGTCTGTGATTTTCAGGATAAAATAGCAATTTAACTAAACAGGTCAAGAGACTAGCTCCAGAGATCAATCATTTAATCTTGAAAAGCACCTTTTATGTTGAAATCTTAGCTGAAAAGACCAATTTAGAGCATATAGAGCAGGTTTGGTATAAAAAAAAACTTTGAGGTCAGAAGGTCATGAAGGGATGAAGTGACATGAGGGTGAATAACGTTAACTAGTCCAGGTGGGTACATTAGCACACAAAAATCCCATGCTGGTTCCCAGCATTCAAAACACAACATGCTGCATGGTCTTTTCTTTAGGGACGTCTCTACCCTGTCAAAAGCAGCTGTTAAAAATGATGCAAAACACTGTGAGTAAGCACTCTGTGCTCTGCCCTATTGTTTCAACGATGCTGAAGGTATATGTGGAGGTGAAAAATAGCACACTAAAAATGTAGTGGAAAAATGCAGCTGTGTAGAACGGGAGCCTACTATTCTGGTACTTGCTGAATTTGCGATTGTTGCCATTTCCATTATCACCTGCTGGTGTAACATACAGTATAAATATTTCAGAGCGGCTTTTCAGATGCACAGCAGCCCCACTACCATATTTTGTGAAATGCTGTACGTGAAAAAAAAAAAAATGTGCAGTGAGCTAAATACCAGCTATTTTGACATTTCGTTAATTAGTGCAATGATGGTAATGCATATTTAGTGTCCAAATTCTTTTTTTCTGGGGCCACATATTGTTTGTGCGTAGGGGCATAAGAAATGTTTGCTGGTTGATTTAATGAGGAAGTCATGATGCATATTTGTGAACTAATTACATGCAAGGGATCCTGCATTTTTAGAAGCCTGGAATCTAGACTAAATATAAACTCAAATACAAATGACTTGGTAACCTGACAGTTTCTCATTCAATAATCAGTTGTATTTTTTCAACTATTTCAACTTTATAAAAGGCTACCAAAACAGGTAAACATTTGAAAACACAGAAAGGGGGAGGCAATGTTATATAAAACAGAACTAGTATATCATAAATGGGAAAGAATGGTTCTCGCTGTCTTACATAAGAGATGCTACCATTGCCACAGCTTCAGTATCTCTGCTGCGAGGAATGACCACATAGCAACCGAGCTTAGGACAAATCTGACTAGATGACAACTCATTGGCTCAGTAACTGAAGTAAAAATAGTTTCTTAAGCATCATGAAGGACAAAAATATTTCCATTTCTATGTGGTGGCACGTGGTAGAACATCATGAGGCTTGCATGTGGTTTAGTGGCTGTTTTTCTCACTTGAAAAGTAAAAAAAATAAATAAAATAAGATCAAAAATCAATGCCGTTCAAGTTATGAAGCAGCTGCTGCAGGGTTCACTCAATCCATAAGGGAAGATGGTGACACAATGTGGGTTCGACCTCAAAGCCGAAGACGCATTGATTGGTGATTGTACAGCTAAGCTGCTTTGGGTTCAGTTACTGTGAAAATAAGAAGCTTTATATCCAGCTACATTGAAGCTAAGAGCCAAATCCGAGCAGGTAGCTAGTTTGTTATTGTGATTTTTGTTGTCAATTCAGATTATCAAGTCAGTAGTTTTCTTTGATTCTCCAAACTGTGCTGTTTGACCTTCTCACTCTTCATGAAAAGCTTTGTTAGTGCATTGACCATGCAAAAAACTATCAAAAGTAACAATTCCTTTTCAGGGATAAGTATTCATGACTTTCTTTCAAAATGCCATGCAATTGCCTTGCTGTCTTGTTGTCAAGACTTCCTTTAGTCTTTAGTCTCTTAGGCTGAACACACCACGCCTGAGAAAATGCCACATTGCAATAGAGCTGTTCAGGCATGGTAACATGTAGGCTTAGCTACACTACTTAGCGGAAGTATGAATCCATAAAACTTGCTGATTTATCTCTATTTCTGTATTGGACAGCCACTAATAAGTAAAGTATGACTCTAAAATGCAGAGTTGGTTCAGTCTTCAAAGTAAGCATGATAAAAGCTACCTCGCAGGGTATGAACTCTGTGAAGATGAAAGAACTTCTCCGTTCCATCATCATCTGTCAGCTCTCAGAGAAATCTTTTAAAGTCCATTCCATTTTCTGTTTTACCTTTGAGCACGGTGCATTAAACAGTTGTCTAGATGAACACCAATCCATGCATCTGTGGCATAATCTGCAGTTCAATGTCAGCACATGAGGTTCAAAGATAATTATGATTCTTTTATATTTGTGGTGTAATTGTGACTTTAATGACGCACATTGGTCCTGTTGGCAACGCTCTACACCACACATTCCAGCTACACCCACTTGTTCGTACTGAGTGAATTTCCTTTTTCATCAACCTCCAAACAAATCATGAGGCAAATCACACTTAAATGCATGTTAGCTGTTTAATTACAACAGCTCAATTTTGTAGCCTGTGTGTTTAGGGATTAAATCATAACTTTCAAACAGGATAACTTACTGACGAGAAAAGAAATAAGCGAATTTATGGCATTTTGGGGCTTGTTGAAACACATTCTGCTGCTGCACACATAGAAGAGCCAGGTGATCTTACCGAATCAGGTAACAGCAGAAGAGTAGGCTGAGGATGAAGACGAAAATGGCCGTCCCAAAGACTACAATGTAGATATTGAGGGGAAGGTTCTGGAACCCTATATTCGGCATCCTGAAACTGTAATGCTGTAAATCTGAGGTCATGGATAACCTAGAATGAGAGGGAAAAAAAGAGACAAAAATGATCAGTGAGTGTGATTTATTGATCACAGCACTAATGCAAATTTTAGCAAATCACATGTCCATTAGTGCAGTAATACATTTATGCTGTGTCAGCCCCATCTCAAAGGAAAATAATTGTCCTGTCTGCCGGTGCATGTATAACCGAATGTTCTTGTCAGTATTATTGTGATTTGATATGTGGCTTGGCTTGATTTCTGAACGGTTTCCACAACAACTAGTTGTGTACCTAACAGACCAATGAATAAACTCATTAATGCATTAAATCGTGCATTGGGCAGTGCATGTAATATTCTAGAGGAGAGAGTTTGAGAACATTGGTCCAGCAGGAGCCATTAAGGAATACCCACACTGTCTGTCTATGGGAAATTAGTGTTAACTAATCTCCTGAGAGTCAGCACAGCTTTGACTTGGCCCCTTATGAGCATGTTTATATATTAAATATATCAGATATTTACTTCTGGATTATTATTTTTTACGCAAAATTAAACCCTACAACTGCGCACAGAAAAGTGACTACATTTTATTTTCTAAACATAAATTCAGTAACGGCGTAAGCACAGTCACCCCAAAGAGAATTTGGATGCTGAAAGTTAAAATTTTAATGTGTAAAAAAATAAAATAAATGCAAAACACTGACAAAGCCAAATGTTTCAAAAAAGATAGTAAAACATGAATTAAAGCACATTCATGAAAACTGTTAAAAAAACACTAAATGATAAAGACACTGTTTATTCAGGCGATTTTGCTTCTAAAACCCTTGTTTGCTATCAGACTAGGGTAAATTTAATTCGATTTCATTTCATTTACAACATATCTTTAACAGGCTGTTTTCTCTAAATTAGTTGTTTCTAATTAACCAGAAATCTTTGCTTAAGTTAACATTTAGTTAACATTCACCAAAATCTTAATCCATAATGCCAAAACGTTAATCTTAAAGGTGCCATAGAATGCATTGAGAGAACATTTTAAATTGTTCTCTGATATGTACATAGAAGGTATGTAGCTTAG
>JAUMHQ010000044.1:19620210-19630402 GCA_032361165.1 Enteromius paludinosus | reverse complement strand
AGTAAATGTGTTTAGACAACTGGTCATTTGGTTTAGAGGATTGGCTTTTGTGTTTTAGCATTTGAGAAAAACTGTAAGTCAATGTTTGAATAAACTGACAGCTCAGATGCCCAGAATATGCAGAGCTTTAACAGCTACTAATGATGCATTTTTTGATTAATCGAAAATGTTGGCATTTTCTATGTATAAACTGTTTATAGCCTAATAAAATATGTTTTTGTAGTTTGTGTTCCCACTTATCAGTGCAAAATTAAAATTGCCCGAATTAAAAAGGATGCATTCCAATATTGTCCAAACCCCCACTTTTCTAGGGTGTTTCCAAACTTTTGGAGGGCAGTGTATATTATACTGACCAGAACTACATTTACTTAAGAAACAAATATGTCTGCAGTGTCACGATTCTTCAAAAATCATTCCAAGATGCTGATTTGATCCTCATTATTTTCAGTGTTGAAAATATCTGTGCTGCTTAATATATACAGGACCTTTAATGAGGAGTTAAGTTGAAAAGAACAACATTTACTTACAACAGAAATATTCTGTAACATTTATTTCCTGAATAAATGTTATTTATCAAAAATGCACTTAAACCAAATGGAACGCACACAATGTATATAAATGCAAAGCTACTGCCCTACTGTATATATGTACACTTTCTTTATTTGCTACATACAGTATGATTCTCTACAGATACGTTGACACGACAAACACACACTATAGCGCTGTGCAGTTTTTGTTGTTGTTTTGTAATGGGATTAGAGCATCAGCTGCCCTAACAGTTATTGGGAACGTTATTTAGTACACACCCAAAGGCAACATCAGACCTTAAACCAAAATAGAGAGAGAGGCTTGACAGAGGTCATAGCTGGGAGGAAGTGGAGCTGTGTCATGTCAAGATTAGACTTGAGGGTGAGTGTTCAGTTTTATTTATCAGAGTAGAATATTGAAATCTTACTATACTGCTACTTTCCAGAAACATTTGCTAAGTAGCAGTAGTGTGGCTCTTTAGGATAGAATAATTATTTTCTCTTTTCTGATCAACACCTGTGCCCACTAGGTGGCAGCAAACTAACATTCATGTCCTGATTAAGGTTATGCTTTTTATGGAGATAGAAGCATGAATACTTGATGTACGTGGGTAGTGTTTCACTGTATCTCTTTTAATGTCTCCACAGCGCTAGAAATGATACACCACTCTGCTTATGCTTTTATCCCCTCATTTGGAGCGGCGCTAATGGTTATGAAACATCAGGGGATGTGTGAATCACAGATTCCCCCTTTCAGTAGCTAGAGATGATGTATGAAGTTTCCATGGTTTCTGTAGAAGATAAAAAAAGCTGAGATTGATGCTCTTGCACAAGCAGTCACAGACTAGAGGAGATTTACTCTTTCAAGAGTGTCAAGGACACTTTCTACCATGCTCAACCATTGATATCTTCTGAGCACTTTTTGTAGAACACCGTGTTAATGTATAGACAAGAGAATTTCTTCAGTTTAATTTAATTTTTCCTGGTGCTTCATGCATCATTCCATTGTTTACTATGGCATTTATACATTTCTTTACTAGATTTTGACTTTAAAAATCTTTATGACTGATGTTTGTTTTTGTTCCTACCTGACAAAATGTGAGTCTTAAGAGCAGACATGAATGTGGAAGTAGTTATGTGGTTAAACAGGTGCAACGACAACTGTCATTTTCACATCACAAAGAATATCATGCCATGCAATGTTATGACAGTTTGTGCAATGCCTGCAAAGGTGGTGTCCTTGTGAAGGCACTGTTAACAGACAATACCATTATAATGCCCCTCAAAAAAAAACTGGCTTTACTAGCCGATAGAGGACATTTCATTTCACAGTTGAGCCTGTGACATTGCTTACAAGGAACAGTTGCATAACACATCTTCATGGCCTCTTTTACTAATGACGATATGTGAACACTGAACCCTTTGACTTTCATCCAATGGTGTGAGCTGCTGTCAGTCTCTTGCTATAGTTCAAAGAATTTTGTATTCACATGCAGGGACACAGCATTACAGTCAGTCAGTTAGTAGCTCTGAATGTTTACACGCGGCTTCAGAACAATAGGGCGACACATTTCCTATTAGTCACATTTTTGATGTATATACACTAAAGCAGTGTTTCCCAACCCTGTTCCTGAAGGCATAACAGTGCACATTTTGGATGTGTGCCTTATCTGACCAATATATTTTTGGTCCCAGAAAGAAATCTCTGCAAGGCTCCATTTATTTTGATTTATACTGTAAATTGCAAGTACTGCACTACTGATTAATTTACAAGTAGCATGCACAGTTAACAACTTCTTCAGTGCTGCCAAAAGACAGGATGCATCTGGAGGTTTTAACTAGTCCTCATCTGCTCCTTATTGTGCAAGAGACCACTCTAAATGGTGTCATTTTTCCTCACTTAAGAGGCCTAGTTGAGCTGGCCTGGCAAAAGAGCATTGTAGTGATCCAGTCTTGAAATTACAAGAACTTAGAGAAGTTATTCCACGCATTCTGACAGGAAGGTTTGGTTTTCCAAACAGTACTCCCAGGTTCCTTGCTTTTCTGGTTGGTGTTAGTTTTGTGGAGCCAGTTGCAAAAGGATGTTGTTGTCAGGTTATGGGTTTGCATCAGCAAGGAGTTTTGTCTATGCAAGGCTGAGCTGCAAATGATTAGGTTAAAATGAAAGATAGAGCCGGGGCTTGAGGAGTATCTAAAGCTGCAGACAGATTTAGCAGATAAGCAGATGATTTGGAGTTCATTCATGCCAGGCGAAAAGTTTCTGCGATGGTAAGCAGAGTCAGTGTGCAGTGTCCACTTTTGGATCCAGATTTGTTGTAGTTAAAGGAGCCGTATGTAAGAAATTTATTGTAATAATCATAAAATGTCTCTGTTATGTTCAACAGGCATTAAGAAAACATGTTAATTTCAAGTACTCAGTCGTACAGCCTGGATATTCTCATTTAAAAAGCGCAGTTGCAGCCCTCAACTGATGTTTATGTTGTCATTTTTGGTTTTGGTCTGAAGCGCCACCCTCCATCTATCTCCCAATCACGAAGTTAGTAGTGTTTTGGCATCCAGGTTGCATGATCTTCTTTAAAGTGACGCGACTGCAGCAGCAACTAAAAAAAGGTCTAACATTTCGAGTACGAAACCTAAAAGACCTCACTATGAATCTGAAAAACGGCGTGACTACGTGAGAAATAAGACAAGGGTTTGTGTAGGACCCGTCTCTTGCCATTGGAATCTCCTCGTAGCAGCCTAAACATTACTGGATCCTGCAGCTTATCTGGCAACCTCTAGTCAACGGGGAGGGGGAGACACCGCTCAGCAGTATTTTGAAAGTGATTGCAGTACCAGTTTGGGCCATTTCTTACATACGGCTCCTTTAAGTAGGTTGTTCTTTGATAGAAAAGCATACCCAAGAGGTTTAATTACAAAAGGCAGAAGAGAGTATTGGCTTTTTGAGTAGCGGGAGGCCTATTTAAATACGATGGGTAAATTTCCAGTAGTGTGGGATGTGTTGATGATGTGAGAGTGGGTAGAAATGTTGATGTGATCACCTGCAGTAGTTGGGAGAGGATTGGGTCTAAAGGACGGGTTGTAAGACTTTCTGTAAGAGAGAAAAGAGAAGATTGGGTAATGTGTTTGGGTGGAAGTTGAGTTTGGGTAAGTGGTGTAGAGAACTGGTTGCCACCTTATCAGGGTAATAGCTGGCAAAGGCATCAACAGTCAGAGAAGAAGCAGAAAGAGGTGTAGAGAGACAGTGAAGAGAAGGAAATGTTGTGAAAAGTTTCCAAGTGTCTGAGGTGTTGCTGATTTTGTTTTGGCAGTGAAATATCTTGGCACCAGAAACAATGAAAGAGAATGGTATTTGCTCTGGGGGGTTTAATCTTGCTTTACTTCCTTATAGTATCTTTGTGCTTGATTTGATGGTCATGGAGAACATCTGTGAGCCAGGGGCAGGGAGGTGTCACAAGTACTGGCCTGGAGTTGAAAGGACACATATGGTCAAGGCAGGTTAAATGCTTTCATAACTGTTTGTTGGAAAATATAGTGGTTCAGGATGAGAACGAATCTGCACAGCAATCTCATCTCAATCAAACCTAATGTATTTACCTGCCCTACAGAATAGTAGCAGGTACAGTTAATAAATAACTTCTTCAATGCTGCCACAACACAGGATACATCTGGAGGTTTCGTTCTGTGAGTTATAGAGAGTGTTTATTAATATTAGATTAATGTTTGTTTACTGCATGAGATACCGCTCTAATAACCCTTTAACCTGCTCAAGTCATGATTCATTCACCAATCAGGCACTTCTATTCCTGACTGAATGTACAGACATATAATATGATATTCCTTAGAATATTATACATTAAGCTTTCTAGGTATACAACATTTTACTACGTCTTTTTTCGACACTGATTTATAACAAATAATGATTTGCTTGGTAAACGAAGTTAGATCCAATGCACTGAGAGACTGACTTATAACCTGAATGGTTTGAGTCTCAGATCCGGCAGGGATTGTAGGTGGAGGGAGTGAATAACCAGCGCTCTCTCCACCCTCAGTACCACAGCTAAGAGACCCTTGAGCAAAGTACCAAACCCCCCAACTGCTCCCGGGGCACCACAGCAATTTGGCTGCCCACTACTCCGGGTGTGTATTTATTGTTTGTGTGCACTTGAATGGCGTAGTTCACTCCAAAATGAACATTCTGTCATTAATTAATCACCCTCATTTCGTTACAAACTCATAAGACCTTTGTTAATTTTCGGAACCCAAATTAAGATATTTTTGAAGAAATTGGAGAGCCATCTGACCCTCCATAGACAGCAAGGTCCAGAAACACAACGTTTCATTATAATGCTTTGTTTGTTATAACTCAAGGCATTGTTTTTGAATTTAATTTGGATAGTAGTTTTTCTTAAAGCAATATGTTTCTAGGACTTGTCAATGCAATGGGGATGTTTGGAGTGTTCTAAGTGGACTGTAAACCATGGCTTTACAGGGCTTATTGCTTTACAGAGGTAATTCCAGAAATAAATCCCAAGAAAATTCACATCAGTATATGTTCTGAGTCATTTACAACAGCTTTAGCATACAGCTTTCACCTACTTGCCATACAAATACATTAAATAAATGTAGCCCACTACAAGTAATGTGAGTGGAATTTATGCAAAGTTGCAAAATAATACAAAACGACATAAAGTTTAACCTAAAAGTTTAAAGCTTCAACCTACAGTACAAGCCACAAATATCTGGCATACAGTATATTTCATATTCTTGTAAAATTATTATTTTTTTAATTCACTTGAACTTTGAGACTGAAAATATGATCTACTGAATCAAAGCAGGGAGCTTTCTTCTGTCATCTGAGACTGTTTGGAAATCTTGGCGGGCTGGAGAATAACAGCACTCTATCTCTGAGACGCACAGCTGTTGGCCCATCTGCTGTGTGACAGACAGGTCTGTTAGGAAAATATGAATGGCAATGTGAAGTCATTAGTTCTGGGTGAGTGTGGTTAATATGCACTGATCTGAGACCTGTCCCAGCAAAACTAAACACCCTGATATCCATAACTGTAAAAAGAACCAGCAGGTTGTGTCTTTGATTAGTGCAACAGTAGGGGGTCCAACTTACGATTCTGATACAATATGGTCAGGCTGACATTTAACAAATGCACCGAATAAAATGTTTTGCATTAGGCTTTTCTATGTGGATACATCACAGCTGGCTATTTCATGGATAATACCATGGGGGGAATCATTTAAATCATTAGAATTAAGGAGAATGTCTTCTTTCTTCTTTAAAGCACTGGAAATTAAAAACAGATAGAAAAACGCTATTGTAAGCACAGAATATAAAATGCATGAGTTAAAACTCCCCAAGCAAATGTTCTTTAAACAGAAATCCACTGAATCCTGACACGTGTTCTTTATTGGTTAAAGGGATAGTTCACATATTCTGCCATCATGCACTCACCTTCATGTCTTTTCAAATCTGGATGACTTATGTATTTTTGGCCACACCATGGAAATCAGCATGTGTATACATTTTATTAACATTACAAATAAAACCAATGATGTTAAACTGATCACACTAGCTTCAGGCTTGTCACTGTGAGTATGTTTGTGCATAACACGATCCTCGTCTCTCAGTCGGATTCTGACTGTCTGGCAGTGAAGGTATGCTGACTAACCCAGCTGATACTGTTTACAGTATCATTTTACAGCATGCTATAGAGGCAGAGGGCAAGAACAGTTTGAGCCTGCAGTCTCTGACGCTAATAACAATCTACCATGCTCGCTTTACCCTTCCCTGGTTCTTCTTGTTTTTGATTAAAGATATTTTTTCAAGCACTTGTTGGTATTAATGTTTATTTAGTGATAGATCTTTGGTATCATTGGGTAACACAACTGTACTTGAGATAGGTTGTGGGAGAGGGACTGTTGGTATGGAGATGATTTAACAAACTGTGACAGTAAGGAACCATCTCTGCTAGTATTACAACACTCTGCTGCTTTTGTAGTCAACTACCATGTTTCCATATTGGCAATAAATCATACTGCTAATAGATATCCTTAATACACATACTGCAATGTATAGACTTTACTGTACCATCATTTTGGCAAGTCATAGACACTAAATTGAGCTAGGTGTCATGGAACCAGTTAATATTCAGGGATGGTCTGCTATACTTGATCCAAATAACAAGTCTATTTTAGCCCTTTGCCAAAGGTTGCTTCAAAATAACTCTGGACTGTTACTCCAAATTTACACTAAGTTTAACAGCACACTGCAATGATGAAAATGACGATTTATTGATTTTGAGGATCATTTCATTGCTAGCATTTAGTGTCCAGATGTGGCCTTTAAAATACGTGTTTTTTTGTTTTTGTTAGTTTTTTTCAGTTCAGTTTGTCACACGTAATCGAAACGTGCTTCACACCATATCCAGTAATGGATGTTCTTTACTGTTCCTAATCAAATAAATTCAGCCTTGGTAAGCATAAAATTTAGGATACAAAATGAAGACATTATAAGTCTGGGACAAAATGTAAAACAATAAAATCTATATAAAGGGTATCTGATCATTTTTGAAAAATAAATAAAGGCAATGTGTAATGTGATAATATGTATAAAACAACAAAGTAGTTCTGGGCAGTATACCGGTTCAAACCGTGAACCAGTTTGAATTATGCACACGGTATGAATAAAAAAAATGGCACAACAGTACAATAGACAACGTTGTGAATTGAGATGAAATCCCTGTTAATGCATACACTTTGAACTAATGGTAAGTTTATTAATAACATTATTAATAACACACAATGAATAGTTTAAATGAGCAAACAAGTCTGTGATGGCTGTAAACAGAGGCCAGAGATGCTGAAGATGAGAAAGAAGAGAAAATGCTATGGAGGGCAGAGCAAGATTACTGTCACGATGGACGAAATATTGGAAAAATATACTGAATTGGGGATTTATATGAATACATTTTTGCTTTAAAAATTAAATACAATCTATTTTCAATCAAGAACCCTTCATACAATATGTAGCATTGCTTGAATTGCTTACAATGCAGTGTTTCTGCAGCCATGTCATACATTTGATTCATATGAATGAAAAAAAAAGCATGATGAACTGTTTAAACCACCAGAATACTAAAATAAAAATCATACAGACCTTTGGCTAAACCATTCAGAACTACAATAAAATAATGTTAAATATACTATAAAAGGTCAGTTTCCATTAAGTTAAAGAAACATTAATATCCATATAATTCAGTTGAAAACATAAACCTCCCAGATCTAAGCATGATTCCTGATATGAAACCACAAAAAAAAAAGTTTATAAAAACCTATACCACACAGAAAAAAAAAATAAAATCTGTAAAATCTACGGTAAAAAAAACTGGCAGCTGTTGTTCCTGTGAAAAAAAATACAGTAACATACTGTTAAATACTGTAATTTCATAAAAAATATATAATGTAAATATACCAGCCTATTAAAGTACTGAAATCTGTTTTGTATCTTTGAAATACACTGATAATGTCAAATGCAGGTGGAGATGAGAAAGTTACATGATGAAACAAAGCCCTTCACAAGCAGCTTTAAACATAGAAACATATATAGAAGCTGCTCAGTGTCATTTACACACTAAACACTAAACACCATCATGGCGAGACATTAAACTCAAATATGCAATAAACATTAATTTAACAACATTAGATGTAACATACAACCCTAATAAACATCACTGATAAGAAAACACAAAGAAGAAACAGAGTTATTTCAAAGAAAAACCTCAAATTCAAGCACAATTTGAAATGCAGTGCAGGGAAGTCTGGAAATGTCAGTTTATGTTTTTTCCCTGTATTTAGCATCCCATAGCATTTTCACAGCCAGTTTTTACAGTGCAGATTCCTGATGTGCAGAGGGTCTTTGAACTGTGATAGGACACATTTGCAAAGGCCCCGTGTCCTGTCTCCCACAGAGACATTAGACCCATGAAGGCAATCAAGTCCATCCCGCCCTCTCCGGTTGTGTCTTTCCAGTTCTAAGGAAATACCTGAGAGGAGGATGGAGATGAATTGTTTTGAATCCGTCACAGTCACAGGCTTCCTTCCTATGATTCAGAGAGGAGGATACGGGCCATGTTATTACAGACACTCCCAAAGTGAGACAGGACAGAAGGACAACCGCCCAACGTCACCTCACCCAGAGTACCACGGCCTAAGAATTGAGGGGCGGAGGATACAGTACAACATGACAGCTGTTGGGCAAAGAGGATGAAGCATTCATTACAGTTTGGATGTAACAGGAGGTATAGTTTTTATTTCAACTTAGAAAATATTTTTAGTTTGACTCAGCAAAGTTTGATGCAGAAATAATGTCCTCTCAGAAATTGTTAAAGCAAATTTCACAAACAGAAAAACCAAGTTTCAAGATTCCAGCTTTGAATTAACTCACCAATTAAACTATTTTTTTCATTAACTAACTGAGTACCAAAGAACAGGTGCAAAAATGGGTGTTTCGTGTTCCTAAACAGCATAATTGTTCTTTTATTGTTAAATCTTAATGTAAGCAGCTTAAAATGGAAGGGTGTGCTGCTCTGAAGAGTTACGTCACACGGGAAAGTTAGAAGTACTTGCAGTGCATGGTAACAGATCACTGTCACATAACCACAATGAAGAGAAAGCCAGCTATAGCAGAGTGTTGCGCAATCAGAGCTGCGAGGAAAAGCATACAAAAAAAGCTGGTAAGGAAGCGAGAGTGAGATAGTGAACGAGCGCAGGCAGTGATTTGACGGTCTTGGCTTGCTTGGTCAGACTGGAACTCATTCATTCTGGTTGAAAAGAACAGTGTTTATATGCAGCCAATTGCAATTCCTCTCACGTAAGGCACAGCATGTTACAGCTGGCTGTGTTTGTAACATTCTTAACATGCAATACATTTTATCACAATAAATAAATAGTATGTTACATGGTCGAAAGAAGGTTCCTCAGATTACAATAACGTAAGAAAGAGATGGTTCTTTGTGGAAGTAAATATGGTTCTTCGAAGGCATCGCTGTGAAGAACCTTTTGAAGCACATTTATTTTTAAGGAAGCTCTTTAGTAACAGTAGTGGTTCTGTTGCAAAAATGTAATTATTGTCAGGATTTAATGGATTCGAAAATAGATAGCTAATCTGTGACAACAACTAGAAACTAGAAGTCATTAACAACAGTGGCAGTATAAAAGTTCATAAAAACAAAAAAAGATCGCCAGAAACTCAAAAGGACACTGTTTAAATACCAAACAAAATCAAGATACCATTCAGAACATCTGGGGCCTATTTCAGAAAGGAGGTTCAAACAACTCTGAGTTTAAACTTGAACTCTGAGTTGCCCAACCCAGAGATTAAAAACTCAAAAGAGTTTTCTGTTTCAGAACAGCTGATCTGGGGTGTTCCCAAAGGCATAGTTAGCCTACGTCGCAACTTCCGTCGTTACCAGTATAGTTCAAGGATTCGGTGTATCCTGAAAGCATAGTTCAAACGAACATTCGCAGTCAACGTCACAAACGTACGTGGTTTGAACTACAGCACTGGACCTGTGCTTAGAAGCATAGTTTCTTGTTAGTAAGATATATGGGCTTTAATAAATATGCTCTTGGGCACAAGAAGCAAACTAACA
>JAUMHQ010000044.1:19606181-19620110 GCA_032361165.1 Enteromius paludinosus | reverse complement strand
TCAGAAACAGGCTTGAGTTACCCTGCTTCCCGAGTTTGACAAACCTGCCTTTTTGAAACGGAAAACCCAGAGTTTCCTTTATCTCAGGGTTAACTAACTCAGAGTTTTCACTTAACCTCCTTTGAGAAATAGGACCCTGGGAACAGGCGGCAGGTAGGGAGTGAGACTAATGAGAAGGGCGGGGTTACAAACAAGACACAGCACATGATAGACAGAACCAAAACAAACACAGACAGCACATGGACCATGACAACATGACATAGGACAACGTTACATTGTTGAAGATAGTCATCTGATGACTCATTTAACACAAACACAGAGCACAATGAAGTTTTAATGGACATATTATGTCAATGCAATAGAAAGTCTCTTCATAATTGCTGGAATCATGAATTATATGAGCATCGTCTTTCCTTCTATTAAATCACAGTGCTATAGTTTTTGAATAGTAGTGTAAGTAATGTTTAAAAAAAAAGACAAAGGATTTGTTTCTTCTTCTTTTTGTTTTTAGGTTCCCCTGGCTGATCCTGGATGTTGGCTGTAGTAAATACCTTTATAAGCAATCATATTTGAATTTGGCCTTAATCTTTAGAGAATAGCTTTGGTTTAGTGTTGTAGCACACACTTAAAATGTAGCACGCAGGTTAACGTGATGTAAATTCCCCAAAATATAAAGAGCCTTCCATTTCCAGATAAATTGATATCATTAATCATAAACAAAAAGCATAATTTCACTTCAGCCCAACGCTACCAACATCCACAATGAAGCTGCCTAATGAGAACAATTCCACCCAGTTCCTGTGCTTTGCTTTCTCCTCCCATTCATGAAAAGACACTTTCTTCCTTCTCTTTTGTACTGTTGAGGCACATGGCCAATGCCAATTGGACTGCTAGGGAAAACGGAGGCTAGGGGGGCAGCATTCACAATGTGCAGGCTATGCACCCCACTGAAGTCACCAACAGAAGGGCCATTATAGTGGACCAGTCCACTGGTGATGGCCTGTTACCACATTCCACTTTGTTCCACTTATTCAAGTGGCCATTCACGTGCTGTCCACATAACAGCAGCTTTTCTGTGTGGCCAAGCTTGCTTTGAAATCATCCAGATAACACATACAAAGCGGAGCACATGTGTTGCTGAAACCGGTGACGAAAAGTGCGGTTTGCATGCGACTGCATGTATTAGACTGGTTTCAAAGTGGTTAACCGCTGTTAGCAAGTTAAGCAGCTGATTTATCAAAGATTAGAGAGACTCATTGTGTTTATGGGTAATTATGCCCACACACATGTTGTTTGTGTGTAATTAAGTGAACTCAGTCAACAGATCATTTCTAGCTAACAACAGCTTTTTCCATCCAGTCAACACTATTTTGGAGAATTTACAAAACACAATAATATCTTAATCTATGTGTGTGAAATACTTTATACACAAGTGGCAAAGTACTTTTTTAAATCAAATACAGGATGTTAATGAGGTATATGCAGTGTTATCAAAATATGACCAGAATATGACCGGCCTTTATATTTGAAAGATTATACTGTCAACAAGTACCTTTGCTCCACCCGACACTTCCCACTGTTTTTTTTCTCCCACCCTGAGTAAACGAAAGCAGAACCTTAATTAGATTTTTTTTTTTTAAATGTGAGTCACTTAGATGTTATAACCTACAAATCATAGCTTTGAATATTTCTATATAATAAACAGTCCAGAAAACAACCTGGCATTGGACGATTGTAACTATATCTGGGATTTTTTTTTCCCAATTCCCAAATGGAACGCTTCTAATCCCCAGTGTTTTCATTTTAATGAGTTGTGCTTTGGCACCCATTCACGAATGGGTTTTAACTAGTTTTACATCTCAGGAACGTACTGACCACTGCTAATCCTCTTGTGATTTTATTTTTTTAAACTAATGCCTGTAGAATGCAGGCCTTTAATCGCATAACACTGGAATATACCAGTCCGTTACTAAATTAGGTTTCCTAATCTAAGTTTTCTTTAATAGCAAATAGTCAGGTTCAACTATGAATTTGTCGAACATAAGCTCTAAAATGTGAAATGTCAAGCTTCTTTGTTTATAACAACAAGGTTTTCTCTCCCTTTCTCTTTAGTGTGCATGCTGAACTAGCCTACGTCAGGGATAAGTTGAAAGGAAGTAGTACAAAATATAAAATTAAGAGGAAAACATGATGAAGAGCAGACTACGCAGTGTAGAAATGATTAGATAAATGCACAAACCAATGCACCCAGAACTAAATCACTATCATGTTTTTTTATAATTCTAAGATAAATCATTAATTTAGGTTCATTCATATCAGAACATGAACAGTGCAGACATGACAAAGTAGTAACCCACAATGGTCGCCGTGATTTTACCTAACCCTACTCAAAACTAGCTGACTAACCAGGGTGTAGAAGCACCTATTGTAACCCTGATCATAAGCCTAAAACAGATATTTTCTGAAAAGTTATCTCTCACATCTAATTGGTTGATTGGAATGTTGTTCCAGGATCAACAAGAATGTCTTGTACTTGGTGAAATCACGCTCACCAATAAGGAACGTGCCACAACAAGGACACTGTGTTCTACTGAACCTAAAACAAGGGAAGTTTTGAATCTGATGAACTGGGTTCATATAAGAACAACTAACGAGAAATGAGAGCTAGAAAAAAAGAGAAAGAAAAAAATATGCTTGGATTAATCCCTTTAAAAATGCAAATACACATTAAAATCAGATTGCAACTTGGTTCAATTAGTCACAAAGGTTGCATTTAATCCTCTAATCTTGCATTTAATTTAATTTAAAGTGAGTAAAAGGTACATCTTTTACACAATAGCAATGCCGTAATATGGTGTTCTGTGAATTACATAACAGCAGATGGATTAGAAATAATCTTTAGGCAAATGAATGATCCAAAATATCCCCACATGTATTGAAACGTGATATTTTGCTTTGTATTAACCAGTATTGTTATAAATGAGTTTATGTAATGTTGTAGCCTAATAAATAAATGTTTGTATTAAATATATATATATTCCAAATGTGATATTTGATATTTTTGTTATTATTATATTTTATAGCCTAGTGTGTAAACACTTAATTCGGTCCATTTATTCGTTTGCTTGCTTAAGGATAAACGTTCGCCGTAATCTAAGAAGACTGAACAAAACAAGCTCTACTCTCTCATTAGTACTACGAGAGGGGTGGGCTTTGCGTTTAGTTCGAACGCCCCTGTGACAAACAGTGAGTCACGCCAAGACTCGCTCGAGCCGGTGTTGGTTTCGTGGCCGTACGTCACGGTTCCTCATATTTATTCAGCGAGGAGGCAGCGGCATCGGCTAAACTGGCTGCTTCTGGTTTCAAGACACATAAATACAAAGCGAGACGCTGCTTGCGAATATACAAAGAGAAGAGGACCGCTCTTCGCTTTACGCTGAAGACGACAAAGTCAGGTAAAGGCCATACTACACAGATGAATATTAAAAGATGATGTGTGTGTGTTTTCGCAGCTCCGGTACTGCGCGTTTTAATAATGTAGGTTGTTAACGGAGAAACGGCGAATACAACAGAATCGTAAACAAAACTGACTCGCTGGACTGATCAGTGTTTTTATTTCGGACCGAAGGTGTCTTTTTCCGTTATCTTTCTCGAAAGCACAGTGCGTTGTCTGTTACAATTCAGTTTGTATTGAGGCGCCTGTTGTATTAGGACACGTTATGACTTAATGTTTACTATACCTGGAAAATGTACAGTAAAAGGTTTATTTTATTAAAATTAAATTTAGTTAATATTATAGGCTGACGTTTATTTTCTTATCACTGGAGGCCACTGGCCCGTAACAGTATGTAGTTACGTGGCAGCGCTGAGTCTACTGAACGCACTTTGTGCTGCTACTTTATCAGCAGCCAAACTTCGCTTATCTCAACTCAAATGACCCAGTGCTTCGGGCTTTTATGCATACAGTTATTTTTTTTTAAATTATTTATCGATTTAAAAAAAACATAATAACAGGCTAATCTAGATCCATTTAAATTCCTTTCCTGTAGCTACAAGATTGTATCCCACCAGGAAAATATTCCTCTGCCGGCTTTGTGAAGGTTATCTTCTTCAAATAGGAAGTTCCTGTCCTGTTTTATTTCCTTTATTTGGACTGTACTGTAGGTCTGAAATGTGGGTCTGTATAACAGTTCCGAGTCTGCTTTAAAAAGAAAACATGATGATAATATGGGAAGGGATGAGGGGAAAACTGCACAATGCTTATATATACATCCTTTGTCCTACAATGAGTGAGTTGGGTTGTGTGTGAAGAGTGTCCCCCAAAGCCCGTTCTTAATCTGTGGCAAGTGAAGTGCCGGGATGTTGTGTTATCATCAGGGATAACACCTATAAAGTCCACTTAAAGGGGAAAAAAAATATTAGTAAGAGTAGTGCTCTTTAAGGTTGCTTAAACAGGAAAATTTCAAAATGCAAGTGTTACTTCTCTTTATGTTAAACAATGTCTTTGCATCCGTTTAGTTTCATTTTCTGCCACTTTTGCTGTTCTGAAACCTTCAGCAGTTTTTTGTGTTGTACATCCGTCACCTGTACAATGTTGGTAGAAAAGGGCTAAAATGTCCTTGCTATCAAAACTTCCAGTAGATGCTAACTGGGAACCTAAGTATTTGTTTAAAAAAAAGTTTGAAGGACAGCCTTATATGGGTCATCTAATGTAGGATCAGTGGACTGGAACAATGGAAAGCACGCCTTATAAACACACTACATCTAATTTTTCGCTATGGCCTCATCCTAACTTGACAAAACATGACCTTCTGCTTCAGCCTTGAAACCAGATGTACCACAAGGCAAGAACTTTTTCATGCATACAGTGCTTCATACACAAACCCTCTCAACCATAACCACTGTGTTGAAAAAAGGCAAATGTCTGTAGTTATGTTTTATTTGGTGCAGCTGTTTATACTGCGTTCAGCAACTTCTGTCGGTAAAAACACTGCACTCAGACTCTGGTTCACCAACTGCATGAGATTGAATGGTGGGGTTAGGTCCTTAAGTTGCAGTTGAGTTTATCCAGGACCTTTTGTTTCAGGACCTCATCAAAGAACCGCTCCACTTCATCTGTAGAGCATCCTTTCCATAGGAGTTTCTGGTCGTGAGTCATAGATAAACTGCTTCTCTCAGTTCAACGGGAGGTCAATGCAGATCAGTGAGACAACATATATTCACAAGCTTAGTTTGCTAATGGGACCCATTCAGTAGACAAGCATTAATCTAAGAATCAGGCACTTCTCACTTTCACTGTTGGCACTAACCAAAGAGCTGCTTTAGTTGCGGTTTCCTCTGCTTAAGATAAAAATGACAAAACTGGTCTAAAGCAGTAATGTTCATTTTTTCAGCATCTGGAAACACGTCACTCTATCTTCACTAGTGATGCTTACCGAAACTCGGTACTTAATCAGTACCGGTGCTAAATTATAAAAGACCGAAGTATCAATAAGCTCTGACGGTAACGGTTCTGCAATAGATTCTTCAGAAATGTATTTAGTTTTTTTCAAATTTGCAATAATATTAAAGACATTTGCCTGCACTCTTCATTGGAAATCTCATGCATGAAATGTCTTGTCTGTTTAGCAGTACACAGAACTCGCACGCACACAACACCAAAGCTCGCACTTAATAGAGTGACAATGGCGGAGAGAACCAAGCAAACCAAATCTTTGGTTTTCAACTGATTTGGCCTTGGGACCCACAGTGTCCCATGGTCATCAAGCCGCGACCCACTATATATATATATATATACACAAAGCAAATTTATGTGCGCAACGAACACATAATTACTTATGCTAGCAGTCCTCCATGGAGCAAACATTGGTGTTTTTAAATGTTAAAAACACAACAAAAAGTGCTGATAAGAGTAACGTCAAAGTACTGGATCGATAAGTGGTGTCAAGAAAAGTACTGTTAAAACCTTTACGATACCCATCCCTAGTCTTCACCCTGTAATTTTGGATGTACAGCTGCAAAGCTCATCTATAGTTGGGTTGTTTTTCTAGCTGTAGGCCACACACAGATTTGTAGTATGCTTCATGTTTCCAGCAGTTCAGTTCAACTAATCCTTATTACATACATATTACTTCACATTATAGTAATAGGATGAGAGTTCATGTTTTGCTATTTTGCCCTGACACTGGTTGTTTTAGCATGTAGATTATCTTGGTGTTCAGAAAGTATATTTACCAAATGTAACAAACCATCTAAAGTTTCTTACAGTAGTTCAGCCATATTTAATTTAATCTTCTAATGTGTGGCTAAATTCAGTTTGAGTCACATTCTCAAGAAAGAAAAAAACGTCCCGAATTCACACAAATTTGCTAAACCATAGCCTACGTATTTCAGTTGCTAATTCGTATGAATTTTTACGAATGACCTACATCTAACCCTGCCCCTAAACCTACCCGTCACTGGGGTTTTGGACAAATCATACAGAAACATAGGCTTCCGCGACTTTAAAGCTCATAAGAGCTTAGTCTGGCCAAGCTGCCTAACTACCCGCCTTCTGGGAGGCGGGCTTCACCTGCGTCCATCAGATGCCTCTGTATACCACTGGACGAGTCTACAACCAATCAGACCACTTATTCCGATGACGTATGCGTAGCGATGGAACCTGAAGCCACCGTAACCAATTGTAGCTAGCTTCATTAAAGCAGTAGGAAAATGTCTTTACTTACTTTAATTACTTCTGCTCCGTTTTCAAAGAAGACCTGTCATGAAAATTTCTCAAAACAGCTGCAAGAGCAGAGCTGAAAGCTCGTTTCTCATTGGTTCCCATTTTTTTGGGAACAGAAATGCTCTAAAACGGCAGCTTTGCCAGACTGACTTTGCTCACGAAATAGAATATAGCGTCACAGGAAGTATGGGCGGGCCCAGGCTAACAGAAACATACACATTTGTATGAATTAGCCACCTCAGAAATTATGTACGAATTAGTAATGAGACTGTGTTGGAAACAACCCATTCATGCCTTAGCAGATACATTGTGGCCACCAAGCTCCTTTTACTAATTATAATAAATGCTCTGATTGTCACTGTATATCAGAGAAGCCACAGGAAGGCCTTCCTGTCCTCTCCACAGTCTGATAACAAACTGTGTTAATTAATTTGGCCTGTGCAAACTCCCAACAGGAGGTTATTGTGGTTTGTACTGAGAGCAGAGTGGTCACAACCTCATTCATTTAAATCATATTCATTCACATTTTCCATCTCTTCCTCGTTGCATAAGCATGGCTGTGTCTATGTGGTACAATAACAATGATAACAGATATGAAGTGTGTGCATAAAGAAAAGAACATTGTCATTTCACTTGAAAAATTTAGTCCACAATAACAATATTCCCCTTAGAGGTCCTTGATACATTTCTTTTATGAGGTTTATCCAACATCAGGTGCATCTTTTCCTTGTAGCTTTCACACACATAAGCTGTCGTGTTTATGTGAAGATCTTGCCTGAAAAGGCTCAACGGAAATGTGAAGAGCACATTTATTTCCTTGTAGCTATCACAGTGTACTTATTTTCACAGCCGCATGCAGTCTTTTTCCATTCAGTAGTGTAAAGGACTCTGTATGATGACATGTTTTTGCTTTTTCATTAAGTTGTTGCAAGTTGTTTTCAATGCTGACTCTTATTTTACGCCTTCACCCATCTGTGGACACAAATGCACCCTTCATCGGCCCTTTTCCTTTGTCTTTATTCTTGTTCAGCACTGCAGTGATGATATAAACACTCTCAACATGAGGTTGGAGATAAGAAACCTTATTTGGATATTGGTGTCATTTAGGGTTACGGTTTGAAAAGAGACTGTGTTGCAATCATTCCTACGAACCGCATGGTGGAAGTTCTGTATCTTTGATGTGTTCTGTGAATAATCTCTATTATTTGTCTTGCTGGAAGGCTTGGTATTTACTCTCAATGCTTATCCCCATCTCATCCTTCCCTAGATTCCCTAGAAGAAGAGTTTGGACGGCATGCAAAGTTGTGAAATATCTTCAGACAGCACTGATGATCCTCTTAGTAGTGCCTTACAGAGACATCGACAACCGCGAATAGTAGTAATAGGCGCGGGCTTGGCCGGCCTTGCCACCGCCAAAACCCTTTTGGAGAACGGCTTCACCAATGTCACGGTGCTAGAAGCCTCAGACCGTATCGGAGGCAGAGTGCAAAGCATTCAGCACGGTAAGCCAACTGTCTTCTCAAGATAGCAACGTTTTTATTAATTTATCCTTAAGCTTCTTGGATCGAAAGATGTGTCTTTTCAAGGTGCCTCATCTCCATTCCTCTACAGGTAAAACCACTTTGGAACTTGGAGCAACCTGGATCCATGGGGCAAATGGGAACCCCGTGTACCACCTGGCTGAGGACAATGGGCTGCTGGAGCACACCACAGAGGAGGAAAGGAGTGTGGGCCGCATCAGCCTCTATGCCAAGAATGGTGTGGCCCACTATCAGACCAACAATGGCAAGCGAATCCCGAAAGATCTGGTGGAGGAGTTCAGTGACCTGTACAAAGAGGTGATAGAAGAGTGCTTTTGGTGCTTGTGGATTGAATAAACTGATGCAGTATGGTCATGTTTTCACCTGGTATTAAGTAGTGTTTCAATCATGAATGGTCAGCCGAGATGCATTTCTCTTTCCATCTATAGTAGGCAGCTAAAGTGGCGAGCAAGCGTAAGCGTAAGCGAGCAAGCGTAAGCTTCAGTCTCCCTTGAAGATAGCATTTCCAGTACAAATGTGATGTGGTCAAGTGCATTTTTGACTACCTCCATGTGAGGTTTCTTAAACGCATCTTAGTGTCAGGTGGAAACAGGGCTTAAGCCATTTTTATTCCCATTTGGAAATTCTATTGTATGGGCGTTGTTCATTAATGGCCTCACTCTACCTGAACCAGTCTAGAGAATCTCAGCAGTTTTGTACAGCTGCTTAATACATCCGCTCAACACTTTGTTAACTTCATAACTGCTCCAAACTGTTAATTTGCTTTTATCTGCTGAACAAACTTCAACTCACATGTTTGTTTGTTTTTTTGTCTGAGAAGCATTTTTCACTTCAAGCTTGCAGCTGCTATAAAAGTCATGTGTTTTGTGGTTAACTCATCCTGAGCTGTTGTTCTCAGAGTGAGCTTCACTCCCTCTACCTCAATAACTAATGCAATTAAACTCTTGTTTGTGGTAGCTTCATGATCTGATGACTCTACAATTTATCTTAACCTTGTTGAAAAACCTCCTTTTTGCAGGTGTACGAGCTGACTCAGGAGTTCTTCCAGAATGGAAAGCCTGTGGGAGCCGAGAGTCAAAACAGTGTTGGGATCTTCACACGAGATGTGGTGCGCAAGAAGATCATGCTCGATCCCTATGACTCAGAAAGCATCAAGAAACTCAAGTTATCTATGCTACAACAGTACCTCAAGGTGAGCAGTGCAGCTGTGGATTGTTCAGCCACAGTATAGTTAAAAATCAAGATATATCTATATAGACCTGATTTTGAAATTATGGGTGTGGCGTCGTGTTTGTCATCTCCCTAACAAACCACAACCGGAAATAGGCAAGTTCCCGTTGTGCATAGATTTACTGCAAATCAATGACAACATCAAAAACATTGCATGTATCCTCACCTTTGTAAGACAACAGTGACGTCAATGCCATACACTCTTCCCACTTTGTTGCAGCCGAGTTTCTCTTGCGACATAGAAAAACTGTAGATATCCGCCCACATAGGTGTGGCTTCAAATCACAATACTGTTTTAAACATTTCTCACACTTTGAACTAGACTCACAATGGGCTTGTATTTGCGATTCATGGAATAAATAAACCCCTTTCTTAACGTCACACAGTAGTGTTTTTCACAGAAATTCTGATAGTAATGAAAGCTCTGGATTACTGAGGTAAGAGTAAGACAGACACTGAATGTCATCCTGTAATGCTAGAGGTTATGGGAGGAAGGGGCAGGACCAGAAAAAGCACTCTGCTGGCTATATGCCTGCTAGACTGCCTGTGTTTGTTTACAGCAGTACAATCTGGAACTGTAACCTTAGAGTAAATGGTTTGTTTAGTACAGTTCAAGCATTTACTGTTTAAAAACAATGTAAAAATGTAAATTAAGCTATTCATGAATAGCCTTTTATCAGACTCATTCAGGGTTGCCAGGTTTTCACAACAAAACATATCCAATTGCTATACAAAACTAGCCCAAATGTGTTTCGAGTGGGGGTCCCACGGTAAAAACTGCATGTTTTTTGGCAGGGTTCTCCCGGTAATTTAAGTCACTTTAACCCGCAGACATGAAAAACAACCAACGGCAACAGTGTTTAAGTAGCCCGGTTCTGTGGGAAAACCGAAGACTTGGCAACACCGAACTCAGTAGACATCAGTTTTAATGCCAAGAAGCAGCTTAACAGCAAGTTGCTGGCTGGTTTATGTACAACTTCTACTTTTATCAACATCTTTTTTGTGCCTCAGGTGGAGAGCTGTGAAAGCAGTTCCCCCAGCATGGATGAAGTGTCTCTTAGTGAGTTTGGTGAGTGGACCGAGATTCCTGGCGCTCACCATGTCATTCCCGCTGGTTTCATTAAAATCATTGAGATCCTGGCTCAGGACATCCCAAGTCGTGTCGTCCGCCTCAGCAAACCTGTCCACCGTATCCATTGGAACTGCAGCTCCCATGATACAGAGGAAATTGTAGACCAGGCTGACCATAACCAGGACCAGCGACCCAGCCCTTCTCCGGTCTGTGTGGAGTGTGAAGACGGCGAGTGTCTGCTGGCAGACCACGTGATCGTAACGGCCTCTCTTGGGGTCCTGAAGAAAGCTCACGAGACATTCTTCTCCCCAGGACTGCCACTAGACAAGGCACAGGCCATCCAGAAATTGGGCATTAGTACTACCGACAAGATCTTTCTGGAGTTTGCAGAGCCCTTCTGGAGTCCCGAGTGCAACAGCATTCAGTTCGTGTGGGAGGACGAGGCTCAACTGGAGAGCCAGGCATACCCAGAAGAGCTGTGGTACCGAAAGATCTGCAGCTTTGATGTGCTGTATCCGCCCGAGCGCTATGGCCACATGCTGAGTGGCTGGATCTGCGGAGAAGAAGCCCTGCGCATGGAAAGGTGTGACGACGAGACTGTGGCGGAGATATGCACCGAACTACTGCGCCAGTTTACAGGTGAGCACATGTGCCAAAAGTGACGCTTTATCCTGTTTAAACTGCGTTATTATTAGGGTGTGAAAAAACTAAAATGTACACCTCCCTTAATCCTCAGTAATACTTACAGTATGTCATTGAATTGCAGTTCATTTCCCACTGACACTAAGACTTCGGAGTATTGTTTTTGCCGTTTGTCATTAGCAGAAAGAACATTGTTAATGTTCCGTTTTCATAATGATTTTAGCTTCTCAGTACAATTCCCTGATTCATATAATCTCCCATTCTGACCTTCTTAGAGAGCTGCATTTACTCTCTTATAGAGAGTAGATCATTTCCAGCTGACAGGAGATTTGTCTAGGGATTCAGGAATTGAATGCAATCAGGTTTGTCAGCCAAACAAGCGGCTTGTTTTGTCACATACACATTTAACTGGTTATATGAATGCTGGCCTTAAATTATATTTCTCCGTGACAAGAAGGCATATGTACCTGTTAAATCAGGGAAGAAAAAGGACCTCTGACAAGGTCACGACTCATATATACAGGGTTGTGTTAAAGATTGTACTACACACAACTCTGGTTTCTCTTCCGCTGTAACCCTTTCATGACAGAACACAAGTCAGATAGAAGGGTCAATGCACACATTCACTGTAAGTAATGTCAACAGACTGGCATTCCTCTTAAGTAGGTCAGTCTGTTTTAATCCAGATGCACAGCAGGTTCCCTTCCCATCTGCCCCAGTCTATTTACAGTAATTAGTGTGCTGAAATTGGATTTGGTCACACCTTGTCACTGATAATTGAAAGGTACCCTAATTTCTGTCATTATTTGACAGCAGACTTCCCGTGTCCACTTAAACCACACCACCAAAACAAACATAGATCGGCACATCAAATTACACTTAAAGAAGGAAGACACTACTTGTGTATCAAGTATTGTCTTGAATAGCTGGGTTTAAAACAAGCTTTAAGATCAACCTAAAACTTTTTTTTAATCAATT
Organism: Enteromius paludinosus; assembly: GCA_032361165.1. Taxonomy (NCBI): domain Eukaryota; kingdom Metazoa; phylum Chordata; class Actinopteri; order Cypriniformes; family Cyprinidae; genus Enteromius; species Enteromius paludinosus. The sequence goes on along the minus strand of JAUMHQ010000044.1, from coordinate 19,607,923 downwards.
AGTAGCGTTTGGCAAATCAGTCTATTTGTTTAATTATGTGATGTCTCTAACAGGGAAGCAGAATATTCCAAAACCAAGGCGGATCCTGCGCTCCTCGTGGGGCAGTAATCCCTATATCCGGGGTTCTTACTCCTTCACTCGGGTGGGCTCCAGCGGCAGAGATGTGGAGAAGCTAGCTGAGCCCCTGCCTTATATTAAGAACACTAAGGCTCCGGTAATTTTTAAAGTTGTATTAATTATTATAGCAAAATATGCAAAATAATTGCCACTCGCACTTAACATATTTCAAGTATGAGAATTTGTGCAGTATCTTTTTGGAACAGCACTGCATATTTTTGCTCTTTATAGGTGCACGTTCACATAGTTGGCAAATTATGATTTTTGTTTTTCATTAGCTTATATGCCAATTAAACCAAAAACAGCAAGTGTTTAGAACCACTTACATGGCTTTTCACCTCATCTTGTTCAAATTTCCCATGACTGCTCTTAAGTCAGACTGGAGTCTTGCTTGCATGATGTTTTTTTTAAATGTGTCATGTTGAGCTGTGCAGCACTGAGACTGAAATTTGAGTCAGAACACACGCACACACACAAACACGCTCTGGCCAATTACGTGTCTAAAAGGAACATCCTGACCCCACCGAGCACACTGCACAAAAAGAACAAGAGGCTTGAGACTGTTAAATCACTTTTCTATAGCAGAAAGATAGAGACTCGTGCTTAAAATAGCTTACTGGGCCCCAGGGCTGTAACACTGTTGAGCATATGTTTGGTCAAGCTAACTTTTTGTTATTCTTCTCTTTTCTTCTATCCAAAGCCTCTACAGGTATTGTTTGCTGGGGAGGCCACCCATAGAAAATACTATTCCACTACCCATGGTGCTTTGTTGTCAGGGCAGAGGGAGGCCAACCGCTTGATTGAGCTGTACCAGTACTCCTTCGGTGCAGAAACCACAAAGCCTAACATTTAAAACAAACAAGAACCACTTACTAGTGACAAAAACAACTGTGTTATGTGCTATCTGTATTTCAAATGATTGAATTATGTATGAAAACCTAGTAGGGGCATTAAACTAATAACAATAAATCCTCTTTATACTGTACTTAGATTAGTGTTCTGTAGATTTTACTTGAGATGTACTGTACAAGGCTGCCATGTGGCGCTATCTCTGGTCCTTATAATTCTTTTCGTATTATTTTTAATCCCATGTTAATATGTTTCTATAATTTAACAATTTTTGTAAGTGCCTTCTGTATTTAATGTTGTCTTTAAAAAATTTAACAACAAAAGACTTGATATGAATAAAGTGTATGTTACTGTGAAGAAGAATGTGTTGTTTTTTTTACTTTCCAGTTCTGTTTCTACTTATTTTTCGCTTTTATTTATTTTTCGCTTTTTTTTTTTTTCTTCTATTACTAAGTACCTATATTTGACACATATTGATTGAGCTAATCTACCAGGCTTTTTATATAAATGTAGTACTTTTCAGTGGATCGTCTAGTGTCTAGTAACTCTAAATTTTTTTATATTTTTTGGCCTAATGGATAGGGAGCTGGGCTTGTAACCCAGAGGTCGTGGGTTTGAGTCCCAGGTCCGGCAGGGATTGTGGGTGGGGTTAGTGAATAAACAGTGCTTTCTCCACCTTCAATACCACGACTTGAGACTCTTGAGCAAGGCACCGTTCCCCCAACTGCTCCCCGGGCGCCGCAGCAATGGCTGCCCACTGCTCCGGGTGTGTGTTC
>JAUMHQ010000044.1:19562278-19573610 GCA_032361165.1 Enteromius paludinosus | reverse complement strand
TAAGGCCGCTATCGAAGCATCCTGGGCCTCCATAACACCTCAGCAGTGCCACAGGCTGATTTCCTCCATGCCACGCCACATTGAAGCAGTCATTTCTGCAAAAGGATTCCCGACCAAGTATTGAGTGCATAACTGAATATAATTATTTGAAGGTTGACTTTTTTTTGTATTAAAAACACTTTTCTTTTATTGGTCGGATGAAATACGCTAATTTTTTGAGATAGTAATTTTGGGTTTTCATGAGCTGTATGCCAAAGTCATCAATATTAAAACAATAAAAGGCTTGAACTACTTCAGTTGTGTGTAATGAATGTAAAATATACGAAAGTCTAATGTTTATCAGTACATTACAGAAAAGAAGGAACTTTATAACAATATGCTAATTTTTTGAGAAGGACCTGTATATATATATACAGGTTTACATTTGTGAAGTACATATAATTGTTTTTTGTTTATGTCTGTATGTGTGTGTATACAGTTGCAATTTTTTTTTTTTTTTTTTGTATATAAAGTAAAACAACAACACTAATAATAAAAATAACAATAATAGTTTTAGCCTTTTTATTTTTTACATTTGCTGCTATTTCTGGGGAGTTATTTGAGCACAGATTTACTGTGTGCCTGGCCAAAGCCCAGCAGAGCTAAACTCATTCTGAGATCAGAATGTAATGCAATGTGTTTACTGATGTTATCTGTGAAGTCCAGACTGTCAATACGTCAGTATCGTTCTACTGCCAGCTTCAGAAAAGCGATTATTTCATCTGCTTCACACATCGTGCACAATTTAGAAAACATGCAATCTCTCTGTTATTACCCCGTTTAGCTGACTTTGATGTCTGCATTAGCCATACTGCAAAACAACAAACAGTGCGGGAAAACTGTTGGATGTGAGGATCATTTGCATAACAATGCCCAACTCTTAATACCCAACACACAGGCACCCACACACACACACGCCCCGCCTACATTGTGATCAAGAGGACTGTTTTAGAGCTTATTAACTTGGCATATTCAAAATAACACACACACAGGCACCTTAACATCCTCACCTCGCCGATGGAGCTGCCATTCAGTACAAATGGAGGATACACGGAGAGTCAGTTAAACATGGCATCGTAAAGAAAAACGAAACACGGTCATTTAGGTGAGTAGAGCTCAAATGGGTCCTGTAAGAATTGGAATAGTGAATGTATCATGCTTAAATATATCTTAAAATGTGATAATAATAATAATTAATACTTTTATTTTAATCAATCTTTTATTATTATTATTGTTATTATTATGCTTTACATTTTGTTACATGTATATTTTTAAAGTATATTATTAGTCTTTAAGTATGAATATCTATAGATCTCCAGTACTGTTATTTTGTTTTTTTGTTTACATTATCGTGAACCCCTTCTGTGTCCCTTCTGTGTTTCCCTTTTGTGACAGACAGGTCTGTTCGTCTCCTCGTTAGTGTGGGAAGGTGAGTTTTATGCAGCCTGCTTTTGGTAGATTATTAATATGTCTGACTCAAACGGACATTCCTGCCCCGTCCAGTCTCTCCATCCAATTCCTTGAAAGTAAAGTAAATACATATTTGAAGTGATTTGGCAGAATGGAGCGATTTGATGTGGGTCAATTGTTTTGCTTGGATCGTGCCAGAGATGGGTTGTGTTCAAAAATAACAAACAAAGCAACTGATAGCAAAATCATGCTGGATTTCCAGTGGCTTTGGTTTAAGATTTAGGGATGAATGGCAGGTCATTTGTTTTACCTCCAGTAGTGGGTAGTTAAGCCGAAGTAAGTATTGTTCTACATGATGACCTGGAGAGAGATTTTGTTATGGAGCTGCTGAGGGCTTTGTTATGGTCTGCCTGTGTTTATGAACTGGATCAGAAATGGCCCGATATCTTTATTATACACTTGGAATTGGTCAGCGTTTACATTTGTGAAGTGTGGGGTAGAGTTTAATTTGTCATGTTTAAAATGAAGAAGGACCACACACGCAGACACATGTACAATAACTATTTAGGTTTCTTTACAAGTATCTTTAAGCTGCTCTCAGAGCGTGTCTTGGTGGTCACAGCTTCGTACTGCGCAGGATGTTTTTAAAGCTCACCTGCTGCGTTGGGAGCGTGTGGAAAGAGTGCCTGCGATCCTGACCTTCCAGATCGGTCATTTTGTAACACTGCATAAAAAAAGAAGAAGGAAGAACTGTATCACTTTCATTAAATAAAAAAAAATTCCTTCTACTGTTGCCCTTATTACTGAGTGCAAATTGCAATATAATGTGCAATATAGCATGCACATCAGGCCATTTGCCATGTCTCTATTTTTAGGGTCAGTGTTCAGATCCAATCATCTTTTCATAAACATTTAATAAAAAGTGTCATAGGGACACTGTGTAGAGGATCTGCAATATATTAGAATTTTTATTATTCATTATGGATGTTATTAAATCTATTCAAAGAATGGATCACTTCTAAATATAATTTTTGTTGTGGTTTTCTTACTCTCGATGTGAGGCAATATATACTATTATATTTTCTGTGGAACATATTAACACTTTTTATCAAATAGTATTTTCATAGCGTTTGTCAAGATGCACAAAAAACAAGAAAAATGTCAAGGACAATCATAATTTAAACCACAACAGCACTGATTCTCATGGATGGCTTTAAAAGATTAATATGGCACACGTTTATAATACATTTTACAATGTTTCATGTTGTTTTTGGAGCTGGACAGATGTGGCCCCTATGAAATGCCATTGTTTATGGAGAGAGCTGACAAAAATAATTAAATAAACACTTAATTTTTATTTTGGGAGAACATTTCTTATCGCACTGTTGCAATAAATCTTAAATTGAATTGTCTGAATGATGGCACTATTGTTTTATAGCTGAATCATATAATATGATAACCATAATAACATCATAATCAATCAATAAATTATTATTTCTGTTATCAGCAGTAGAGCTGCTTATAGATGACTGAACTTTATCATTAATGAAGCCTCTTTAAAACAATCAATATTATGAAGCACTATACAAAAAAAGTTACTTGACTTTATTACAAACACCAATACTTCATTGTGTCATAAAAAAGTGTAATATCCACACATGAGCTATTATATAGACACATTTAAGAAATAGCACAGAAACTGAAATTATAATTAGAATATAGAATAATAGAATGACTTTTTAAATGATAGCATAGGGAAGAGCAAAATGTTAAGCATTGCCTTTCCCTGTCACACGGTCCCATTGGTGGTAATTAAATTTTTTGCATTACTGAACTAAAACCATTTTTTCCCTTTTCCTCTCCATCAAACATCCCCAGATGTTGTCTTCAGGTTCTGTCACGGGCTGAGAAACATGTCTGTCAGTCACTGGGAACTGACACTCTCTTCCGCATGACTGGATCTGAGAGATTTCATTGGTGGTTTTTACTTAACATGACTTCCATTTAACATGAAGACTATGCAGAGAAAGCTTTCTTCATTACATCTCAAACATGCTATTTCTAGAATCCAATTAATTATGTAACACATTACACCACCCCTTTGACTTGTTTCCAATAATAAAAATAAATGTGTCAGATTGCATGCTTTCAAGCGTGTGTTTTTGCTCACATCCCAATAGGGACAGAGTTAAACTTTAACAATGCCGATGACATTTTAGGTATGCACGTTAGGTGTAATCCCAAAGGTCACAAAGGGGCACCCTGCAGGGATACAATTCCTGGGACAAGGTCGAGTTGAGGGGCTACTTTATGATTCTTGGCCGGTATCCAGAAGCAAAGGATCCAAACTATTGTTTTGATTGCAAATTTGGCTTTGGTTTCCCAGTCTGTTCTGCTTTCCCAGCCTTACAGGAGCTTCAGGAGCAGTTGTCACTTAGCAAAAATATTAATGGTGAAATAGAGTGATTATTGCGGTGTGGTGAAACGACACAGACATTTTTGTTCTCATATATCAGCGTGGCAGTTTTTTCGCAACGCCAGACAATATCTCGAACAAGCATTTTTCTTCTTAGTCGCAGCATGTTGTGAGATCAAATAAAGCATTTATCAATGATTAAGAGAATAAATCTTGAATGCATGTGTCTCGTTTATCACCAGGTTGAACAGCATGGAAAACTCCTCGGAATGGAGCAACATTTCCCTCGACTCCCTCGATTTCGAGCCCTGTGCCACGTTGAGGAGCTCCGGTTTGCGAGTTGCCCTCTATGTCTTCATCATCGCTGGGATCGTCTGCACCGTTGTCGGCAACTTCCTGGTGGTGCTCGCCATAGCTTACTTTAAACAGCTGCAGTGCCCTACTAACTCTTTCGTTATGTCTCTGGCTGTTGCTGATTTCCTGGTGGGCTTAGTTGTTATGCCATACAGTATGGTGAGAACAGTAGAGGGATGTTGGTATTTCGGCCCAACCTTCTGCCATCTTCACTCCAGCTTGGACGTTATGCTCTGCACAGCCTCTATCTTCCATTTGAGCTGTATTGCTTTTGACCGCTATTACGCCGTCTGCAACCCTCTGGTGTATTCGTTTAAGATGTCCCGTAAGCGTGTGGGTCTGCTGATTGTGGTTTGCTGGGCCATTCCTTTCCTCATCTCCTTCTGCCCAATCCTCCTCGGGCTCCACAAGCTCGGAATGGAAGTTATTTTGCCCGAGAATGTGTGCATCTTCTTGGTGAATCGCGTTTATGCTGTTATGGCGTCTCTTGTTGCGTTTTACCTGCCTATGTTGACCATGTTGGTGGCCTATTGGAAGATCTACAAAGCGGCAAAGCGGCAAGCTATGCAGATAAGCGCAATGGAGTCACAAATGGCGGCAGGTGTGGGGAAGGACTCAAGCAAGAAACAAAAACATCGCAATTCAATAAGGAGGGAAAGAAAAGCTGCTAAAACTCTGGGTATTATCATGGGGGTTTTCCTTCTTTTCTGGTTGCCGTTTTTTACTGTTAATATCATAGACCCGTTTATTGAGTACAGGACTGCTGCGGTCATATGGGACGTGTTCCTGTGGTTGGGGTATGTCAACTCTTCCCTAAACCCTTTCCTCTATGGCTTCTTTAACCGCTCCTTCCGTAGGGCTTTTCTCATGATCATGGGCTGCAATATATGTCTGCACGGCACAACTCAAGGAATGGACCTCTCTCACTCGAAAAGAGATGCCAATGAGCGCACTGACAACCAGTAGACTGTTGGAAGCTCATCTGTTTTACCTTGTTCCTGTCCAGCCCATAAAGCAAAATATAAATTAAATATTGTTCAAGGTTTAGCACTCTTGCCTGCCTCCCATGCTACAAATACAGTTCACATCCTGCTCAGAAATAGTGAGCTGAGTAGAACCAGAGGGGTTAGATATAAACTGTATACTTTGCATTATACATGTCAATACAAGAAAATGCATTCACATGTTAGAGTTGAAGAAATAACATTATTGTCTGTCTATAAAACTTACTAACATATAATGCATTTGAGTAATATGTGTATATATTAGTGCTGGGCAACGATTAATTGTGATTAATCACATCTAATATAAAGGTTTCTGTTTAGATAATATATGTGTGTGCTCTGTGCATATTTATTATTTATTAAGACACAAAATATATATATAGAAAATATTTACATGCATTTACATGTATATATTCATATTCATATAATTTATATACATGCATGTGTGTGTGTTTATATAACTATGCACAGTACACACATATACATTACAGACACAAAAACTTATATTTTGGAAGTGATTAATCGTTGCCCAGCACTATATATACACACACACACACACACACACACACACACACACACACACACATATAATATCATTGAGCTTCATATCAACATACATTAACATACAAGTTTAAAATACATTTTGGTGATGTAAATATATCATTTTAGGCCATTTTTTAAATTTTATTTTTTTTTTTACATATTTAAATTGCTCTAAACATATCTTATTACCCTATGGGTGACCATCAGTATTATTCGTTGTAAAACTTTAAAAGATTTCAAGGATTAGCACAGTATGGAATCTCATTATGGGTTTCAAATAATGATAGATAGCACAAAGCACAGTGAGATGAGGATAACTATGTTAGGCTAACAGCATGACAAGTGATAAAGTGCATGCAAACATTGTGATTTTGGTGTTGAACTTCCTGTAAAATGTGTTTTCTTTCTCATTTTTTACTGTGTGAATAAATAGATGTCTGGCCTGCATTCATCATTTCTTTTTCACAGATTTGGTGCTTTGCAGCAAATAATCCTTCATTCTACTGCCAAAACTAATGGAAAGTGCACTCAAAGTAGCAAAGAGGACTTTACATTTTGTATATAGGCAGAATCATGAGCATTCTGTGGTACAAGTTGTAACAGTGGGAATCTAAAATAGCTAAGAGCATTTTAAATTCACATAATGTCCTTTGGAGAAAAAGTTCTGGTATGTTCAGATATTAACAAAATAATAAACACAACAAGGAACAACCAGGAACATAAGGTTTTTGCTCTTTTTAAGGGTGCAGTTACCCTGCACTTAAAGTGCCTTTCGAAAGAAACACTACAAAGATGTGTGTGACACATCCTCCCCTGTCACAGATTAGCACCCATGACCTGTACAACATCAGAGTCATAGCTAAAATATGTATGATATGAGAACAAATAATTATGTAATGATGAAAATTACATCTCAGTTGTGATCACGTTTTTTTTTTTTTATTATTCTTATGAAATGACTGCCGGACAGAGAATTGGCCCCAGCTGGTCTGCCTGCTTAAATAATGAGGTAAGCTAAGATAAAGGAACTGGGGGGCGGGGCTCTTCATAATAAAAAATAAAAAAAAAATGTAATCATTTTGAAAATGGAAATCTTCTCTGGAAGACATCCAATAACAAGCTTTTTTTTTTTTTTTTTTTTTTTAATAAAGTTAGTGTTCTGTTACTTCAGTGCCTGGCCATTCACTCCAGTGCTCTTCTTATTAGACATTTCTGGCACTTCTCAGAGTTCTAAGGCAGAGAAATGTATGTGAAGTCATTTTTGTGACAATTTAAAACACACAAGCACTTAGGTGAGGGAACTCATTAAGAGCTGCTATGCATGCTGGTGTTAGTCTTCAGTAATGCACAGGAAACAGGGGAGGACAAGGACTCGCAGTGATTTACTCTTTAGTAAGTTCTCAGGACTCTTAAATGGAAAAGGAAACCACTTTTCAAAAACAGTTTGCTCGCACACACGATGTGCTATTCTCACAAGTCATCTTCACACCCACAGTCTTGTCACTTTTAGAATTAAGCATAATGTGAGATGATTCAGACTGCTTTTAGACGCTTCCTGTTAACAATTCTGTTGTAAAATTTGCAATTCATTTACATTAACAGTGACCTCTACTGGCCATCTTAGATTTTTCATCATTAATGAGTAAATTAATGAGCAATAAATCAGGTGGTAGGCTGTGGGAATTGTGCGGCTTTTTCATGATCATAGACATCATAGAGTTCTCAATAATGTTTTGGTTATGTAACATCTCTGTCTCTGGTGGGTCTTCTAAATTTCCTTATATGAATAAAAATATAGAAAAGAGATCGCCAGTAAGGCTACAAAGCTACAAAATGTATTTTTCACATACTAGCTAATCTGAGCATAACATAACATTGTCAACTCTCTTCTAGAGACATGCAAGGAGTTATCTTAGCATTTTGTATGTTTCTCTTTTTTTTTTATGTCAGCAGTACTTGAGCTGCATGAACTCCACAAGTTACTCTAAAGCCAGATAATCATGTTCTCTGGCATGATTTGATAATTTTCCACCAAAGAGCATCTTGAATGCAAACTTGAACATTTGACCTTTTGTGCAAAGGAGTCTCATATTTGCCTGTGTGCGTATGGAGGCCTGTGGAATACAGCAGTTCACCCAAAAATGAAAATTCTATCATTTGCGCACCCTCATGTCATTCCAAACCAAGACTTTGGCTAATTTCCTAAACACAAATTAAGATATTTTGGGTGAAACCTAATAGGATCAAACAAGCTTCTGTGTATGTTTCCCTCTATTTATGATTGTTTATATGTTAATAAAAGCCAAAATTAAATCTCTTCACCATTGTATCTCTGCACAAGACTTGGATTAAATCGCTTAATTCACTTGGATTTGTTCCTCTTTATAACTTTTTTGGATATTGAAAGATTTGGTAATCTAGATGTTCTTTGGAGCCAAAATATCTTAAATAGTGTTGAAAGATTAGATTTATGACTTTAGAACACGAGGTTGAGTAAATCATTTTTCATTTGAGGGTGAACTATCACTTTAAATATTTCTCAGGAGAAGGTCCAGGTACCTGTACTTGATTTCTATATATTATTGCTGTGTACAAATAACATTGGAAAGGATATCATTGCTTTAAGGATCCATCAAATACAGATTCGATCAACTGCATGCTCTTTTCAGATTTATTATGTTTAATAGTTGACACTGAAAGACACTGTCACGTCAGCATTACAAAGAAACCCAAAGCTTTTCTCAAAAACACACAAACTGATTTTTTTTTTCTTTCTTTTTTTCTTTTAGTTGGTCCTTTTAGGGATGGTTGAAATAAGAATAGCATGAATAGCACATGAATAGCACATTATTCAAAACTACCCTCTGTAATACTGAAAACATCTGCACAAAATCTGTTAGGGTTACAAACTGCGCCTCACATTTAAAGGTATGTACCTTTGAATCAATTTAGAATCGTTTAAAAGGGAATTCCACAGCAATCTGCGAATCACAGTGAGTCAATGCAAATCAGTGTCATGGATTCAACAGTCTTTCGAATACATCACAGTCAAATATGCTTTTCATTCACACTTAATGGTCAACAAGTCAAAGAAACTTTAACAACCTTTCTTTGCAAATACAGTTTAAAGCCGATGCTGGCAGAGTTTGAAACACCTGACAGACTGCTTCTCAAAGGCCACATGGACAACACGGTACAAAGATACCCAGCAGCTATGAGTCTTTTTTCGTTCTGATCCAGTGCAGATAGGTTTTTTTTCCCCTCACGATATCAATTCAGTGTACTTTTCCCACTTTTACAGAAATGTTTTTAAATTATCCATGTGAAAATACATTAATCTACTTGAACACATATTGTCCTTGTCATTTTTTCACGCTTATTCGCTGCCCGACTGTGTACGTTAAGACAAAACAAGAATACTAGTCTTTCAGAAAAAAAATCGAACAATTCCTAAGAACTGGCAGTGGGTCAAAGCTCTCAGAGAAAACAGACAGTAATCTCTGTCTTTGTTTAGATGTCTGTTTCCTTCAGGCCGTAGCACTCTGTGAGGTCGTAGATCTGGTAGCCGCTCTGATCGCCGCAGTCGTTATAGATCCCCATGGAGACCGTGTCAATCTCTGTCCGGGCCAGAGCAGACGTGCCACTCTTCCCCGTCCCGTTCTTAATCTTATTGGAAAGGTTGTTCATTTTCTCCTTTAGCTGGAAGGAGGACTTCTGTAAAGGGGGGAGGAAGCTCCAGCTCTTCAGACTAAGAGCCCTGCTCTTGCTCTGGCAGGAATAGATAGAGTTAGTGCACTGCTCGTGAAAGGGAAATCCAGAGCAGTAGTCTCTGTGTGGGTCCCTCTGGGCTCCTCGCATGGCTGTTCTCCAGCGCTGGTCGTAGAAGCGGCGCAGGATACGGCGGCGCCGCTGGCACTGGCAGCGCACCAGACGGGTGAATGCACGCTGGAACTCCTTGCTCGAGCAGGGGTAAATTATGGGGTTAATGCAACTGTTGAAGTAGCCCAACCAGAAGATTACTTTGAACACCATCTCAGAGGGCTTCAGAGTTGGGAAGAAAGAACCTGGGGACACAAAGAAAGAGAGAGAGGTGGAAAAAAAACATTTAGCTGTCGGTTCAAGCAAGATTATTTACATGGGAAATAACACTGCGGCTCAAGTAAACTTAGCCTGAAGCTACCATTCTCCTCCCACACACTAAAAAGTTCAAACCCACGAGTTCACCGTTTTCAACCATGTGCGCCTAATTATACCCAGCAGACAGATCATATACTTTGCACATTGTTTTTTTCCTTTGGCTCGCTGGAGAAGTCTGTTGCATTTTAAATAGTACGTGGCATGTCTTCTCACCATCATTTTTGAAACTATTTAACGTTTTTTTTCTGCCTGCAGGAGATGTGGGAGCGATGCCAATGTGTCATTCCCTAATTCTCCTCCAAACCAAACAAGCACTATTACCTTTGATAGACTGGCCGCACAAGGCCATTAGTCATTATAATCAACATGAACTGGCATTTTCAACGCATTTCACTGCAGTAATATTATGCATTTCTAAATGATGTTTAAAAAAAAACCAAATAAGATTTGATTTTATCCATTGGGAATTGATTGGATTGTGAAAAGTGGGCGGACCAAATGCAGGCTTAATAAAACATTACTTAAACAGCTATTTGCCTACTGGTTAACGGTACACAACGTGATGTCAGTGGAAATAGAAAGTCCTTAAAGAGTAGAGTAGAAGCAAGTTGTTGCATTCTGATCAAAGGTTACAAAGAGAAATGGTTTTCTTTGGAATAACATGCACCAATGAATCGTTTACAATAAAACCAGAGTCACATAAAAAATATAAAGGATTGACCCCAAAATTAACTTACCCCCACTATTAAAGGGGTTGCCATGACTTCCCTTGTTCCAGAGCTCGCGCTATAACGCCAATTCCGCCAGTGTTTAGACTTCAGTAAATCAGTTTTGGAGAATGCAAACAACGTGAATATTTTCATGAGTCCAACATCCGGACTCGCAAAAGACGTTATCAGTAGGCTAAGGGCCAATTCATGAAAAAAGTGTTAAGAACTAAATGCAGAACATATAAAATTTGTAAGCTGTCTTTAATTCAAAAATATGTTTATTTTCTTATATACTAATGTGTGTGTATGAGTGTTGATTGTCCCGTATTTTCGTTTTCTGAAGTTCAACCCTAAGCGCTGTTTACATCCCGTAGAAAGCATGCACACATGCTGGATCAGAGACCTCTCGGACTGGATCAAAAATATCTGTCTGAATATTAAGTCTGAAACAAAATAGTTTTCTTAGCGCACAAAAATAACTCTTCATTAAACTGTGGTTGAGACACTGATGTCACATGGACTATTTTAGCAATGTCCTTATCTGGGCCTGCAACTTAGTAGTTGTGTTGCTTTCTATGCAGGGTCAGAGAGCTTTTGGATTTTATTAGAAATGAATTGGTTTGGTTCCGTAGATCAGTGGTTTGCATATTTTGCGTGTCTCTCTTTGTTAACGCACCTGATTCTGATAATCAGCTCATTAGAAGAGAGCTCCGTGCATT
>JAUMHQ010000044.1:19545612-19559875 GCA_032361165.1 Enteromius paludinosus | reverse complement strand
CAGAATGACCTCCAGCAGGCCACAAATGTGCATGTGTCTGCTCAAACGGTCAGAAACAGATTCCATGAGGGTGGTATAAGGTCCCGACGTCCACAGGTGGGGGTTGTGCTTACAGCCCAACACTGTGCAGGATGTTTGGCATTTGCCAGAGAAAACCAAGATTGGCAAATTCGCCCTGTGCTCTTCACAGATGAAAGCAGTTTCACACTGAACACATGTGACAGACGTGACATAGTCTGGAGATGCCGTGGAGAACGTTCTGCTGCTTGCAACATCCTCCAGCATGACAGTGGATCATTAATGTTGTGGGGTTGCATTTCTTTGGAGGCCCGCAGTCCTCCATGGGTTCGCCAGAGGTAGACTGACTTCCATTAGGTACTGAGATGAGATCCTCAGACCCCTTGTGAGACCATATGCTTGTGCGGTTGGCCTTGCTTTCCTCCTAATGAAAGACAATGCTAGACCTTTTGTGGCTGGAGTGTGTCAGCAGTTCCTGCAAGATGAATGTATTGATGCTATGGACTGGCCCGCCCGTCCCCAGACCTGAATCCCATTGAGCACATCTGGGAAATCATGTCTCACTCCATCCACCAACACCACGTTGCACCACAGACTGTCCAGGAGTTGGCGGATGCTTTAGTCCATGTCTGGGAGGAGATCCCTCAGGAGACCATCTGCCACCTCATCAGGAGCATGCCCAGGCATTGTAAGGTGTTGGAGGCCACACACACTCTACTGAGCCTCATTTTGACTTATTTTAAGGACATTACATCAAAGTTGGATCAGCCTGTAGTGTGTTTTTTCACTTCAATTTTGAGTGTGACTCCAAATCCAGACCTCCATTTGATTGAATATTACTATGTCGCAAATAAAATACAAATAAAACAACAACAACAACAACAAAAAAAAAAAAAACAATGAAAAGGTTTCATTCTCTGGAGTTGTTGGACTCAGATTAACCATGGAGACATACTGTAAAATTGCTATAATGTACTGACAATCTTTACAATTATTAAATATTAAAATTAAAATACATAGTTTTATTTAGCAAGGCAGGAACATTTAGTTCTGTTTGTCACCAGAAATAAGATTTTCATTATACAGCACACGCACACACACACACACACACACACACACACACACACACATAAAATAAAAATAAACACCACAGGGAAAACATTCCCCTGACAACAGTAATATGGTGGGCATGTTGATGCCAAAAATGCGACCATCATTTAGAGGGTGGACTTTTCATTTTGAAAACTTACTTCAGAAAGTACAATTACATAAGAGGAGCAGAGGGGGCCTTGTATCACTGAAATGGCTTATATTGCAACAGATTATCTTCACCTGCTTATTGCACAGCTACTCACCAAAATATGTTGGACAGGAAACATTAGACTGTGTAGAAAAGATTCCATTATTTTATCTGTAACATTAATACTCAAGAGCTCAGAGGTAATTTTTTGCATAACTAATGAGACATAAGATAGTGGAAATTGCTTTTATTTGAAATACAGTAAGAAAAAGTCTGCTATCTGTGAGCTGAACATAGCACTGGTTGTAGATGAGTGGACTGATATACAGCCTTGCCATTAGCACTGAATGACCAATGAAAAAATGGCAAGCCATTTAGAGAGCACTGTAAATAATTCACAAAAGCACTTTTTATTTTGATTTGTTTAAATATAAGAAATTCCCTTCAGATTTACACATGCCTTCACGCTAAAGGAAGGTTTACCATCAGTCAATCCCTAATTTCTGTCATTATAACACAGTGCCTCACATAGTTTGTGCTTCTGCAGCGTACGTGTGGATCTAAGCCATGTTATATCCCTCCTCTGTCCTGGTGGTTGGCTGTTGCTGAGGCTTTGGAAAACGAAAGCACTCTCTTCAACTCAACGCGTTAATAGCCATGATTAAGGCAGTGGAGCGTTGGGCAGAAGGAGGTTAGGGAACTGAGTGAAACTGCCTTCCTCATTTTCTCTGGTTAAACAAAATCCCCCTTCCCAAACCATTGACTCTAACCTCTGGGAGCAAAAAAAAAGGACGAAAGAAGATTTGATCCCACACTTTCAACAGCACCACATGCAAAGCTTGCCAGGAGATGTTGTCAACCACTGCTTTCCTATTTTCCCTATAGTAAACTGCAAGATGGCACCACAGATGGCAGCCTCTGTGTTTTGCTGTCCAGTTTTTGTACTCGTTTTGTTAGTTTGAGCCGGTGCGCTCGTGAAACTCTCTGCCCAACAAAATGGACAAACTCCTTCTGCTCTCACGGATAACTAAAGATTTTTCACACTCGGCTGCTCTGTGTTTCACGGAAACCTGGCTGAATGCCACGATGCCGGATAGCGCGTTAAGTCTGCCGGGATTCCAGGCTGTTTAGAGAGGATCGCAACACTGAGTCAACAGGGAAATTACGCGGCGGTGGAACGTGCTTCTACATCAACGAAAAATGGTGTACAGATATTACAGTGTTAAAAAATGTGGTGTCCAGATCTAGAAGCACTTTTCATTAACTGCAAGCCATTCTACTCTTCGCATGAGTTTTGTACGTTTATTGTCGAGTGTTTTATATTCGTCCGCAAGCGCACGTGAGCACAGCTTTACAAAGGCTTGCTGATCTGATCACAGAGATTGAGTGACAACACACAGACTCTGTTACTATCATTCTCGGGGACTACCAAAAAACAGACAGCATGTTTCATGTCCCAGCAGAGACAGTAATATTTTGGATCACTGTTACACCACAATTAAACTTTAGGACTTTCTGATCACTGCCTGATTCATCTTACTGTATATCAATTTACAGGCAAAAACTTAAATCTGCTAAACCTGCAGTGAAGACTGTAAAGAGATGGACCATCGAAACAGAGCAGTCATTACAAGCCTGATTGGAGTGTTTTTGAAGCTGCCACCAAGGATCTGGACAAGCTCACAGAGACTGTGAGGATTTATGCATCCCTACCAGGATTCAAAAATTCAACATTCATTAACATTCAAAAAGCAAAACTCAGACATCTTCGTCAGGCCAAAGAGGACAACTATAGGAAAGGGGACAGAGTACAATCAGGCCAGAAACACACTGAATAAGGAGATTAAAGCGTTTAAGAGGAGCTATGCTAAAAAGTTGGAAGTTGGAAATCAGTTAATTTCCAGTGACTCAGCTTCAGTGTGGAAAGCTTTGAAAGCCATCACTAGCTTCAAGACACCATCCCCCAGCATTAAGGCCAACCAACAACTTGCAGAATTCCTGAATGAGTATTACTGTAGATTTAAAACTCTGAGTCAACTCAACTCAAAATTCACTCAATTATTAACACCTCCATCAAACCCCCTCTCCCCCACACCTGCCCTTCAGTTTAGAGAAGATTATGTGTGCCAGGTCTTCAGAAAGAACAAGAGAAGAAAGGCACCAGGCCCAGAGGGTGTGAAAACCTGTGCTGAGCAGCTGGGTCCCCATCTTCAGCTGTGCGAAGTCCCTGCCTTCTTCAAATGCTCCACCATCATTCCTGTCCCAAAGAAACCCAGGATAACAGGACTTAATGACTACAGACCGGTGGCACTAACATCTGTGGTCATAAAGTCTCTTAAGAGGATGATTTTGGATTATCTGAAGGACTTCACTGGACACTTACTGGACCCCCTGCAGTTTGCTTACCGTGCAAACAGGTCTGTGGATGATGCAGTCAATATGGGACTGCATTACGTCCTGCAACATCTGGACAGACCAGGGACTTATGTGAGGATCCTGTTTGTGGACTTCAGGTTCCTGGGGACCATCATCTCCCAGGACCTGAAGTGGGACACTCACATAGACTCCATTGCCAAAAAGGTCCACCAGGGGCTGTACTTCCTTTGCCAGCAGAGAAAATTCAACCTGCCACAGGAGCTGCTGAAACAGTTCTACTCAGCCATCATTGAGACTGTCATGTGTACTTCTATAACTGTTTGGTTTAGCTCAGCTACAAAATCAGACGTCAGAAGACTACAGAGGACAGTTCGATCTGCTGAAAGGATTATTGATGAACCCCTGCCCACCCTTCAAGAACTGTACACATCCAGAGTGAGGAAAAGCGCTCAGAAAATCACTCAGGATCCCTCACATCCGAGCTATGACTTTTTTGAACTTTTGCCATCTGGTCGGTGCTACAGAGCACCGAATACCAGGACAGTCAGACACAGGAACAGTTTCTTTCCCCAGGCAATGTCCTTCATGAACAGCTAATAGTTCTCCCACTGTGCAATAAAAATATGTGCAATAACCTGATGTTTATTTTATCACCCGACATTATAGTACATCCTTTGTCTTTTTATTATTTCTAGGTATTATTTTATACTATTTCTATTTTATCCATAACACACTTGTACATAAAATTTATTTATTTAAATGTATTATTCTTTGTGTTGTTGATGTCTCTGTGTACTGGAAGCTGTGACACCAAAACAAATTCCTTGTATGTGCAAACATACTTGGCAATAAAGCTGTTTCTGATCCTGGAAATAAAGCTCTTTTGACTGTGAGTGGAATACCAGCAGGGGCAAGCAAAAACCACATTCTTGGATTACCCTGGAGATTGATGGGATGGTGGGTTTGGGGGGGGAAACCAATACATTGTGGGGAATGTACAATGCCAACAATATATTTTTATTTCTTTTAATGCACATTTTAATTATAAATTGCTAATAATAATCCAAATGATTACTGTTATCGTTTGTTTGCTACTTGAGATGTAGCCATTTCATGCCTCAGACAAAGATGTCAGCAACACTCAAAATTCTTTAATGTAATAGGAGACTATTTTTTTTCCATTTCTAGCACACTTTTTGGCCTCTGACATAATCTTGGGTAATAGTTGCATGACTGGAACACCACATTTAATGTCTGCGCTTCAGTCTCCCATTGGAGGTCTTTGATTGAGCACACTTATAGCACTTTATCATCTCTGCATTATGAATATCAGTTAACCCTGGGAGGCGAAGTGCTTAATAATTGTTTGGCCCAACAAAACACATGTTTTTCAAGGGCTTTAACTACTGAAAGATTTTAATTCATGACTATGCCGACAGTGTTTTACACAGGATATATATAACATTTTGTGTTGTTCAGTGTGTTAATATCATAAAATCATGGGCAATGTAGCTATAAATGAGCCATTACTCATTCTTGGCTGCTTGAGGACATGGAAAACTTATGATTTTTTTGATAAAGGGGGTGGGGATAATATGAGACATACAGTTATGAAGAAACCACTATAAGCTATTAAGTGAGGTGAACTGATTACATGCATGATCCATGGGGAACAAAGCATGTTCTCATGAGCTTTTTATGCCCGTTGCATTTATAAAAAGGAGAAAATTGTTCATAGGTCTCTCACAAGCCTTTCACTTCTGCTTTCATTATTATGCTTTGTTTTGACAACACACAGTACTGTTGTGTGTACTGTTGTTATGTGCAGTTACATCATGGTCACACATGAAGGAAACATGTTAATAAAGACAATTAATCAAACAATAGCTCTTTTCATGATCTGGTTCATAAGGAAGAAAGAGCTTGTTGGGAGTAGAAATGTTTTATTTCATCCCACATTTAATCTGATGTTGTTAGGTTTTCTTATAGGCTAACAGAATTCCAAATTTGTATTTATTTATTTACAAATGTGTCTTCAACAACATTTCGGAGTCAGCAATTGCAAAACTCTCTTTCGGTTATTTGGTTTAATGCACATTAACATTTAGTTGATTTTTCATTTGTTCTTGCACTGTAACATGCACAATTTTTATGCCATTATACTATTATTAGCGACCAACAGCGTTAATGATCAAATATAACACATCAGCAAAAGCTCCCGGTCAAATCCTGCTCAAAACCCCATTTATGCCATTTGCACACATTTGTCTTCTAATTTAATCGTGTTAACTGTGAAAAAAATGCTTTACATTTTAATATCAGGCTACAGATTTCTGTTTTGCCTATCCATGGAGTACAAACAGTGTCCAGATAAATGTGCATTTTATATGCATCTTAAGGCGTAAAACTAGTCGTACTATAAAATATTCGACTCCTATATCACATACCAGCGTGTATTAGCCTATTGCGTCAGTTACACAATTATTTGCTCAAGTGCTTTTTTCTTTACATTTCCAGCATTTTACAACCATCCGATACAGCAATATGATTAACCAAAATTATTCGATTGGGTTTTTCTTTCTTTCAAAAATTAAAAAAAAATTCGACTTGACTTTTTATCCTAATTTGGTTCCTTAGAGAGACTAGTCTCGTGCCGGAACAACACAATACACACCGAGTTTAGAACACTTTTCCCCCCAGTAGGCTCTAAAAATACATAAAAATATAAATAAATAATTTAACTCTCAAATAGCAATACAATATAAATAAAACAGTTTTAAAAAATGTTTGAGTATTATTTTATTCAATATAATCTTGATAATTAGAGGATTAATTTATCCCATTATGTTAAGAGGAAAATTTGATAGAAAGATGCTTTGTTGTCTTTCTTTCTTTTTAAATGAAAAGCATCATAGATTAATTTTTGTTTATCGTTCATTGCTGCTTAAGATTACTGTCTGAAAAATATAAAAAAATAATTACAAACAGATAATAACTCGTACATACCCAAAGGCAAAACGAAGAAAAACGGTAGCCAACAAAGAATGAACATCCCCACGACGATGGCGAGGGTTTTAGCAGCTTTCTTCTCTCTTGAGAACTTCATGAGTCTGACGGACAGTGAACTTCTGAACGGGTGATTTTTGGTTTTTGAGCTCGTGCTGGAATCCTCCGGCATGCTCCTGCAATGTATCCTCAGCACCACTTCCATTGATTTATCTCTCTCCCGTTTCACACCCGCTTCCAAACTTTTTGTAGTCCTGCGGGCAACGATGTATACTCTAATGTACATGAATAAAATCACCATGAGCGGGAGGTAGAAGGAGAATAAAGAGGAGAACAGAGCATAACCCGGTTCCTCCGTGATTCTGCAGATGCTCTCGTCTAAAGGTGGGGGCTCTTTCCATCCCAAAAGCGGTCCGATTGAAATCACCATTGAAGAAACCCATACCACCACGAGTATGACACCTGCTTTCCGTTCAGTCATGATAGTGGGGTATTTCAGACAGTATTTTACCCCGATGTACCTGTCTATAGATATAATACACAAACTTAAAATAGACGCCGTGCAACAGAGCACATCTACCGCTGCCCAGATGTTGCAGAACACCCGACCGAACACCCAGCATCCCAGCACCTCCAGAGACGCGGAAAACGGCAGGACGATGATACTAAGCAGAAGGTCCGCTATGGCCAGGTTCACAATGAAGAAGTTGGTGACCGTCTGTAAATGTTTGTTGCACAGCACCGACAGAATAACCAAAATGTTTCCGACGATCGCCGCCAAAATGAATGCGGCCAGAAAGACTCCGACGCCGATGACTTGAGAGTCGAGGGTGATGCCCTCACAGGTGGTGGTGTTGCTGATGTTGGAGAGAAAGTCCGAAGGGAATTCATCCTTGCTCTCGTTCAGCAGTTTAGAAAATGTCATTTTGAAACTCCATAAAGACGACTTTTACTGGTTTGATCCGAAGGTATTGACTGGTCGGTGCATGCTAAGTTTGATCTTCATCCTCACTCTTGGAAGGTGTCTTCAGATTCTGATTCTACAGATGGATCCGTTACTTTGTAAGCAAATCTTGCCAGTTAAACATCTTGTTACACCTACATTTTGTCTGTGTAGGCATAACTTTAAGTAGGTACAATTAGAACTGTTTTAAACTATTGTTGAGGTAGAATAAACGAATAAGCAATTAATAAGCCCCCAAGCCCCCGATGCACTGCAGGTCTTATGGAGAGGCTGCTTCTGGTGGCATCCTCAGCGACCACTCCAAACTGGGTTACTGAGACTCAATGTGGACCCCAGTGCTCCAGGTCTCCTCCTCCAGCTCTGAGAACTTGGTGACGCGTCGCACACTTACTGCAGATCCTCACATGGCCGCCAGAGGGTTCTGTAGCTATTATTGTTGCAAACACGAGGACGAAGCATAATAGGCTACTTCTCATCAGTAGCATTCAGAATAACGTCGAGTCATGTCATTTTTATTTCTATACTTCTTTACTAAAATCACACTGAAAAACAAAACATTAGCTATATTTAATGTTTTGTGTGCAAAACCCCTCAATACTTTTCACTTTGGATAGGCCTATCTGGTGAACGCTATGCTGTCTACATTCAAAAGGAACAAATACCATTGTTTTTGTAAAAAAATAAAAATAAAATAAAAGTATATTATTATATTAAAACAATTTTATCAGAATTTCTTCACATAATTGTGTTAGTGAACGCTTTCTGAATAATAATAATAATAATAATAATAGAACCTTTAAACCAGCTTTCTGAATACAAAATAAATCTCGTTAAACTGTGCAGTAAAGTCAGACTTAATGCTAGTAATGACGCTGTGCAGCCTGCCTGTGGGCCACCTGTAAGTCCAGATGCATACTTACAGCTGAAGGGCAATTTAAGAGCCACAGGGTCCCTTGATGAGGAGTTGGAAGAAAGTGATAGGCGAAGAAATTCTGGTAAAATAGTACTGGAATACACATTAAGAATATGCGAGACACTGCACATTAATGTCAATCACAGTCAGTGTTAATATTTTATGCTGCCTTCCGGGTTGTCATCAATGATGGCAGCAGGGAGTTGCACAGACGCTATTGTAAAATCTGAAATGTAAATTCTGCATGAATGTCTTTGGATTTGTCTTATCTTCATATGATATGTGAGCATGATGGCCATGATCACCGAGGCTGCATTTATTTGATAAAAATACTGTAAAAACAGTAATATTGTATACATACTGCAAATACTCTTACAAATGAAAATGAATATTACTGTATGTTTTAAAATACACACACATATATATATATATATATATATTCCTGTGATGGCAAAATCAAATTTTTAGCAGTAGCCTAATTACTATTCTTCATTGTTTCGTGATCCTTCTTGTATAATTGTGCTTGGTGCTTGATTATTTTTGGGGCTCAGCAATTATTAATGGTTTTTAATGTTATCGATGTTGGATTTTTTTTTTTTTTCTGGTTATTTTGTCTGTGGAAATGGGTCAATTTTATTTGAAAATAGATAATTCCATGATCAGTATTCATTTGAAATTCCCAGTTTGCTGTAATTTTGATCAAATAAATGTTGCCTGGGTGAATTTAAACGAAATGAAAAATAAAAAAAATATAATTAAAATTTATTAATCCAACTTTTGCAGTGCATATTACAGTTGTAACTTAACTGAATAAGCTGAGTACATGCTGTAGTGTGCATGAATCTGTTGTCTGTAGTGTTGTGTGCAGCTCTTCCAAGTTTCTTTCCTAATCCTAAGCAAAGAAGCTTAGTTCCAGCTGAGAAGAGGAAAAAGAAGCTACAATTCACACATGATCACCAAATCTGAATAGCTAAAATTGGATGGACGCTGCATGGCCTGCCAAATCCTGCCTGCAAAAGGCAGATGGTATGGTCAGAATCTGGCACATCATAAATCCACACATCCTTCCTGCCTTGTGTCAACAGGGCACAGTGGTGACGCTGGAGCAGCAGCCCTGGAAATGTTTTCTTGTGACACATTAGACCAACCGACCATCGTCTGAATGACGTAGGTTGCCCGAGTGCAGCTTTGATTATGTGTACACATATAGCCACTAACTATGGCTGTTTTTAAAAATTTTGCTCTGGTTCTTCGGATCAGTGGAATTAAACGGTTTTAAAGCATGAATGTGCAGCCGAAAAGTCTGCAGAAACTGCGTGAAGTGAGCCAGCATGGTAAAAATCCCCAAGGATTGTTTCCAGAGCTCTACTGAAATCATAATGCAAAAATTCTGCTTGTTGTGTATACAAAAGATTTTTTAGTTTAGTATGAAACCAAGAAAAACAGCAAGGAACATAAATTGGTCTAATTACTTATTTTGCATTAGAGGCTATTAATGAAACTATGAACGGCATTGCTCTCAAGATGTGCATATAGTGGACCACAATATTAATATACCATAAATGTTACTTCACTTCATGTTTTAAATATACAAATTTAAATTAGTTATATAGTTAATATATAGTTCTAATTATATTTAATTATATATTTACATAAAGTTTAGTTTTGTTGGAATGGAATGGTGTGCAGAAATTATGGAAGTCCTTTTCGGCCTCTGAATTAAAAAAAAAATAATAATAAAAACAGTATTTGCGAGTTTACATCTGACATTTTTTTCTCAGAATTGTGAGATATAAACTTACAGTTCTGAGAACATATCAGTCTGTTTTTCTGCTCAGAAATAACCATAATTTAGAGTTTAAATCTCACAGTTTTGAGAAAAAGGTTTGTATCAGGAGATGTGAACTTGCAATTGTGAAAAAAATTGTTAGAAATCTTTTCATAGAATTGTGAAATGTAAATTGCAATTGTGAGCTATTAAGTCAGAATTGTGAGATGTAAAGTCACAAATATCCAAATTTTTTTTACTCGGTGGAGGAAATGGCCTTTCATAAGAACTCTATGAAAGAAATTACTATCCTGTCACACCGATTTCTGTAACAACACAGATTCGTCATTCATTGCTTAATCATCCTCAAAGGAATGGGAGGACCGAAGAGAATTAAGAAGCAGGAGTGAACATCACTTTTCATGGCTGCAGGATATTGAGTTTCAAAAGGCCAAAAACAGATACTTGACAGATAATTATATTGCTGTAGAGAGAAGGAGCTTGTCTAATTCTGTGGCTGAATGTAGAAGACGTTCTAGAAATCACTAGGTGGTTGAATTTAATCTTAAATTGTTGTTCAAGAGTCAAGTTTGTTCTATTCTGTGCAATTACCAGGATTGGTTTCTCACTATTGCTATTTTTCGAGGCATCAGGTTTGAGCACAAAGAGATTGATCTGCTTTTTTCTACAGCAACAGAACTATTGTTATGCGTTTTGGAAAAGATTCCAGGTCTTGCTATGAAACTGTCAAATTTGACGGGACAACCGCGACAGCATTGCCTTCTCTGTAGCTCTAACTGAAGCGGTTTTTGCTCAGCTGTCAGACCCGCAATGCCATTACTCTTCCCTATCAGGGATGTTTATGAGCAGTGGTTGAGCTGTCACACTCTCCAGGTCCATGCCTGCTAGGTTTCATGAATGAATGATTTTCCCTCCACCAAATTCTCCACCTGAACACCATCAGCTGTCTTCCAAAATCTGCTCTGGAACACGTTTAGGTTTTATCAGGATGCTTCAGCCTGCTGGCAGCAATAAAATAATGATCTAAAATATAAAGAACGTTGAAAACAATTGCTAGTAGCTCTGGCGTCATTAATTAATGACTAACCTTCAATTATGCATTTTTAATTGACTGTTTCTACTGCTTAAGGGTCATTAATTATGAATCTTCTCTTCATGCTTTTCTTCTTCTGCATCTACTAATCTGGCATTTTAATCAATGGATCATGATATTTATTCTCAGTGCTTCCATCTCTAAATTATGGAAACTTAGTAATATAAATGTAAAAGCTAATGATGGCTTTGTATCACACAAATCAGACCATCTTTAGATCTCACAAGATATGAGCTTGGAATTCCTAGATGTAAAAATGTAAACTCTCATTTGCATTTGTTAAGGGAAATGCATTTATAACTGAAAAATCTAAATGTACAAGCGATACAATGACCTTATTTATTTATGTATCTATTTAAGTATTCCTGCACAGTAGCTACTACAAATCTCCAATAGAATTACACACTTTAGAAAAACAGCATTGCATTTTTCTGATACGTATGTATAGTTATTCATCTTTGACGCTCACTGTGTAGGGCAATAAAAGCGCAGTTATTTGTTTGAAGCTGGCAGGCATTTAACAGTGCTTCATTTATATGACAGTCAGTCTTAAACAGTCCCTGCGGAGTCTAAACTGAATGTAATACCATTGAAGAATTCAGGGCTATGCTCTAATTGAACTGACACTATGCATGCGCTGTCTGCTTTAGAACACGATGACGTCTTTCGTGTTTGTGATTGATAGAAGTTGCCCATGAGTCACACAGCAGATGAACACCAGTCGCTTTTACCTCACCGATGAGAGCTGCCATCATCTCTCGCATCAGAGATTATTACCTACACGCAACCAGGTTTCACACTGCTATCCGTGTCAAAGTGATGCAACGGCACTTTGTTACGCTGATTAGGAAACAGTTTTGTAGTTCTAATTTTCCTTGCACTAAAAGCTTATCTGTTGTCGACGGATGTTATTTTATTCCGCAGTGATGAGATATTCAAGTTTCACAGCCGACACAGTTTGAATGGATGGTTGAGCTTTTGGTCTAGCTAATTTAACCGCAGAAAACCACTGATTGGGCCAAACAGAAGCACAGCTGCAGCATAGAATCTGCAGGTTTCACACACACTTTCATCAGAGGGTGATTCCCCTGACAATGATCCCTGTTCCCAGTCTGCTTGTTGCAGTCCCAGTCCATTTCCACACCACTCAATGTGGAAAATTTCAGCTGCCAATCATTGCTTCCAGCTGTCCTAGCTTCAAATAGAGAAGAATTTAAACCTAATATTAGCTCAGCATAAGTGTTTCTATGAAATATGCCGCTCACACACTGAAGAAAACAAACATAACATGTTTTATGTTTTAGTTCACTATAATATCACACTTGATTAGATTTTTTATATTATTATCATCATCATTAATGTGTTGCTTAGTATTTTTGTGGGAACTGTGACACATTTCTTCAGAAATCTTTGATGAATAGTTCAAAAGAACAGCATTTATTAAAAAGAGAAATCTTTTGAAATATTAAAAAAGGCCCTAGTCATACTTGTGAACTGTGTAAAACAATGCTTCTATTAAAAATAATGTTTTTTCAATTTTTTTTTAACCCCACTGGCATATTTTATTGGATTTATTTTTAATTTGTAAATACAAGAGGGATTGAGTCATTAAAATAAAGGTAATTATGTGCTAAAAGTCTAGAGGACCTTGATTTTTTTTGCCATCTGTGGCCATATTTTATATAATATTATGATATATATATTAATAGTATTATTATTATGTTAATATAATGGTACTAAAATTTTATGTGGTCACACTAGGTTTATCATATCATGTTATATATACATACATAATAATGTGCAAAAGAATTTCCTTCAGGATTTATAAAGATCTACCTCCTCTCATCTCATACAGAATAATCTTAGTACATTTCATAGTGTCTCCAAAAACTGCAGCTATTAAATAAGTGCTATGTTATTTAGTAATTAGTTCTCCAATTCTTAGTGTATTACACATAGTTAGTGTAAATTGTTGTATATTGTCATATTGGTAAAGTAGTGGTGGATTCATTACTGTTTGTTTGAGTTTCTAGGTCTGGGACATATCCTGTGTTTATTTGTTTAGTTTTCCCAACATTTCTTTTGCAAAGGCCAATGTGTTACTCGGAAAATACCATTCAGGAAATATAATAATAATAATAATAATAAAAAAGTTAAATCATAACATAGCAGTGAAAAGACTCTATAAACAGTTTCATATAATTCTAATCCCCTCAGTTTGGATGATCAGTTCAATAAAGATAATTTCATGACAACAACATTTCTGATGTTTGTCCAAACCCCTGCTGTCCTAATAACAAGAACTCCACATGTTTACATCCCAGAGTATCACTATTTTAGTGTTATTAAAACAATAATTCAAAGTCCATTGCCCTGTCGTCATGAAAGAGCTCTGATCTGGGAATAACATTTATGTCCTTAACCGTCGTAAGCGAGACGGCTCTCATCAGAGCAGAGGGTCAAGTTCTACCAGCTTTAAGTAGCACATGTTTTATGATTTCCATGTTGTGTCCTCAGTTCCATCTGGGTCTCATGGGGCCGTCACAAGCGCCGCACCGGACACTGTGGTCCACGGGGTCACATTTTTCACAGATGTCTCCTAGTGGGGAGACATCCGCATCACACAGAGAGCATACACTCGCACATATACACAACCCCCCACAGAACATGTGTCACACCTCTGCACGCAATTACTGACACACATGCTTCCTTCTATTTGCACACATATGAACCTATCAAGATTTGCTTTGCAATTTGAGCAAAGACAAAAAGCAGGTATGACCTGTGAAGTTAAAGGTGCCATAGAATGGAAAACTGAATTGACCTTGGCATGGTTGAATAATAACAGTTCAGTACATGGACAT
>JAUMHQ010000044.1:19480758-19495076 GCA_032361165.1 Enteromius paludinosus | reverse complement strand
TCAAGGGTCTCACCTCAGTCATGGTATTGAAGGTGGAGAGAGTGCTGGTTATTCACTAACCCCACCCACAATCCCTGATGAACCTGGGGCTCGAACCCACGACCTTTAGATTACAAGCCAATACAATATACAATATACACAAAGAACCCAAAAGGCAAATGCTTCAGTGTAATTGAATCTTGTTTGAAATTTGAAATCTTTTCCTCAGCGGTTGCACTTAAGCATAATAAAACAATCTCAATCCTCGTAAAATGTATCTACTAAAATGCATGTTTAACATATGATTAGCTTAATGCATATCCCAAAATGACAGCTTTCCACGCTAACTTAAAGACTCAAAGTCTCTAAAGTTTCAATACTATAGTTATTCAATAGTTGGTCATTGAGACCTGTTGTCTTCTCTCCAGGTGTGAGTTTATTAGGCTCTATGATTGGTTTGTCCATTCTCCTCACTGCATCGTCAGACCTATGCTGATCTAATTCAGCGATTTCATTATTTCTAAATTGGCCTCCCAAAGATTATCGTCTCAGCTCATCGTCTGCTCTTCACACAGCTCCTCCATTCACTTCAGCAGAGCCATCCACACATACCATCAATTCAGTCTTAAATCTACTCTTTTCATCTCTTCGGTCGCCAAGAGCAGTGATGGGTGGACTGTGTTGTGGAATAATTGCGTGCTGGTACCGGTCCAAAGCACACATACTTTTTCAGCTTATAAGGATTGGACTGCATTTTCCCTCCTTGTTCGTGACCCTGTAGTGGATGATTGGAAGGCAGTGAACTCCTCTAGAATAACAGCAGCAATCAGGAAGCCCCTGTTAACCCTTGCCCCGGCCGCTTTGCTCTGAGCAGAAACCTGCGTGATGGATGATGTCCTACCTGCTTTTGAAATGACATGTGAGGGGAGATCCGAAATATCTGAAAAACAACTTTTGATTGTTTCAAGCTGCGTATTAAGTGGATGCCAAATAATACGAAAACAAAAGGCAAAATGCCACATACAGCATTCATTATTAAAGTTAAATAAATTAAGAAACATTTTGGAAAGTAGAACTGCTTAAAAGATGAAATTTCAAATAGCTGATATTTTCTGTCTTTTGTTACATAATGTTTTTTTCACTTTTGCATTTAAGTTGTGCTTTTTGTGTCCCCATTATGCACTTTGAATTCCCAGATAGGCCAGAGAACAAAAGAAGAAAGGCCTCCCTCAAGGCAAGTCTGTTTAAACTCAGTACGCAGACAAAACTACCGCTATCGAGATTTGTAACACGCCATCATGCCATCATGATTATGGTATGTAATGTTCCTGGTGATTAATGATTGAACGATTACAAGCACTAATGATTAGCGATTTAATTATTGCTGTGAAATTGTTCCTGCTGATGAGGGTTTGATGAAGCCGTTCATTTTCATACAGACAATAGTGTTTTCAGTTTTGGGAATTTCTGCCACATTTTTGTTTTTCATGTGTTTGGTTGTATACAAGTGGTGATGCAAATATTTGGGGCTTCATTTATAAAATGCATGTATGATTATGATCTTCTCATGGTAAGAGTGAAAACAATCATAAACAATTATAAAGCCAAAGTTGACATTAAATGTTCTTATACTTAATGATTAAACTAAGTTGGATTTTTTTAAAAACGAAACAATGAGAATGTGCATTCATTTTGTATATTATAATTATTAAATATTTGAATGGGCAGCAGTTTTGTGGTTTGCATCACTAATGCATTAATTATATATGAGTTTCTGGGGTGAAAATGCATATATGAAAATATTAAAATAATAATAGCAGCAGCAGCAGCAGCAGTAGTAGTAATAATGTTTTCCATAATCCTAAAAATGTTCTTTTCCAGGAACTCCACTGCATCCGGAGACGCTATGGGGAATGCCTTCATGCGTGACAGCTCTGAATCTGCTGTACCAACGTCCGATGAATGGGCGTGACGTCATGGGCGGTGACGTCAGACCAGGAAGTATAAAAGGCACATGGTGTCTGCCCGCGCTAGCTTTCTGCTGTTCAGAACGCACGCTCTGTGCCCTCGTGCAAACTTTTTGTCTGTGTGTGAGTGAAAGAGTGAAAAAGATCCTATTCTCCCAGCCCTTGACTGTGTGCATGAGAATAGTTTCAAAAGATCGAGTGATTGTGAAACACAAACAAAAGCGATCATCTCTTTTGATCCACTTCTCTCTCTACTAAAGTTAAAAAGATCCTATTTTCCCCTCCCTAAAGTGTGCATGTGAAAATAGTTTAAAAAGATCGAATGATTGTGTGAAACAAAAACAAAACGATCCTCTCTTTGATCTCCTCTTTTCTGTTAGAGAGAAAAGATCCTATTTTCCCCGCCATCAAGTGTGTGTGTGAAAATAGTTTTAAAAAGATTGAGTGATTGTGTGAACGAAAACGATCCTCTCGTTTTGATCTACTCCACAAAGCTCTGTTTAAAATAAAGACATGAGCAAGACAAGCAAGGGAAGGCAGGCTACAGCCTTTTTGTAATAAAAGAAGTAGTGTGTGTTTCCCTGCAATAGATCTTCACAGGTGTTGAGACACACACGTGTAGCCTGCCTGAGATCGGAGCATGCAGCAACCGCATTGGCAGAAATATGAGCTGCTACATTTGTGAGCTGCTGCCGCTTAATAAGCTGCTCCGATCCTGAAAAGCTCTTCGAGGCGCAGTGTTTCGTTCCCTCAAGAAAAACGGGAACTCTCGCTGCGTCCTAGGACACTTGGTGAAGCCTCGCGGCTCAGAGGCAGAGCGGAGACTGAGATCGTGGGGCTCCCAAAAGTGGTCTGGCTGTAGCGGTGGAGACAGTTTAAACCCTTATCTCCCGCTCGAGCTAGATCGTACGCCCGTTCAGAGTGTGAACCCAGCTAACAAAATTACGTAACTGCATATCTGGTAATCAGAGAGCATATAAACGTGTAAATGATGGTAATGATTTTACGTACATACACCATCATAGTTGCGCCGTATGCACGTACAGACTCAAAGAGGAGATCAAAGAGAGCATACCTCCACAAGAGGTATGGCAACGTTGTTACGCCACAGGGTTGGTCTGTCCCCTCCACTGTGACTTCCTGGTCTGACGTCACCGCCCATGACGTCACGCCCATTCATTGGACGTTGGTACAGCAGATTCAGAGCCGTCACACATGAAGGCGTTCCCCCATAGTGTCTCCAGACGCAGTGTCGTTCCCTCAAAGAACCGGGGTTACATTCATAACCTTTACGTTTTTTGTGCTTAATTCTGTTAAAGGGAAAACTGAATATGTTGGTGTCTATATACAGTATCTTGTTTCCTCCTGTTGTTTTGGCATCCCAGTTGATTGCATGCTTTTGTCCACTATATCCTTTTTTCATCTCTTTTCAAATTGGCTCAAAGGGAAAACAATAATTGAGTCCTGCACCAGAAAGACTTCTATCAGTGCTGGGTCGCATCAAGGACATGGCCATTTCTTAAAAAGAAAATAATGATAATAATAATAACCTTGAAGTTATTATGTGCTTCTGAAGGTTCATGGAAATGCTCTTGGCTTGCTGATTAATCATAGAATTTGTGGCTGCCGACTAAAAATATCAAGGGCAAACCTGCAGAGTGAAAAGAACAACATATGAACTCAGTGCCAAATCAGTCCAAGTTCTATTTTGGGGTAGTGTTATCACGGTGATTGGAAGTGGGGGTTACAACATACATTCAATTTAAGTAGATCTATGTAACTTTATATTCTACAGTAATACAGTAAATGTAACGGGTGACTGAGGTATTAAGGCTTGTGTGTTGGGTTATTTATATATTTGACGTTTCGTATGCAAATGATTTACAGTAGAATAATTACAGGCACTGTTCCCCTGCAGACACAAAGTGTTTTTTGTTGGGATGCCGTGGTCCTTGGATTTAACAGCCTCTAATTATGAGCTTCAATTTGTAGTCACCCAAGATAAGGAAGATTAGGATCCTCACATCTTCCGCCTCGTGTCTTTTCTGTTCTGTTCGTGTCCTTTTTCTCTGTCCTTTCCTCTCGCACCCTTTTCACAATGTTAATTTTCTTTCATCACCCTTTCCTCTCCTGTTGCTCCCATAAAGGAATGTATTGCTGTATTTTTATTACGTTAAATATCTGGGAACTGTTGCTATAAAGTTACTCAGATTCATATCTATCCTATTGGAAATACGGCCCTAAACCAAATCCAACTGTAAACCTTCCCGATAGTGTTAACGAAGGCAAAACTGGCATAAAAAAGCATTTGTTGATGAAGCCGTGTCATTTCCATTACCTTCTATGCAGATTTGAAATGTTTTGTTGAACTGTAGTCACACGGAATGTGAACCGGAGCTCCTCGCCTCTCAAGTATGTCTCTGTACTCCATGAGCTGCAGAACATATCCTACCGTCTATGAAAACACATAGATATGAAGCTAGATATGTGTGATGCTAACATTCAAAAGCATCAGTTTTCAAATATCCCAGTATTCTAATATTGTTTTGAATTCATAACATGATATTCTTCAATTAATAAAAAACTACATTTGTGTGAAAAGGAATGAAAAGTGTCAGTTCTACTGCCTCCAGTGTTCATTCCTTTTGGAAACTGCAGTGATACAGTATGTACTTATTGGCACGTATTTTGTGTCTTGCTTAAAAGTGCACCAAGGCACGTTTATGACATACAAACAGGTAGCCCTTTTCTTCTGCCTTTACCCTTGCATCCTTTCGTCTTGCACCATTCCACCCTTTTCTTTTTCCCTCCCAATTTTATTTCCTTGTACGCCATTTCCATTCTTTATTTTCCTTTCCTAACTGATTATTTTTACAAAGCAAGCATTTGACTAAATATTTTATTATATATTATAGTTTGTTTTTTTTCGCTGAGAATCAAAGACTTCTAATGTACAGTGACATTTCCATGTGTATGTAAGTTTGTAACAAATCGAGAGGCAGCTCTCAAACACCGGTGTGAAGAAATCACGAGTGGTGCCGCAGGAGTGGTTAGAGGAGATTGTTTGATCTTCTTGAAGTGGTGAAACATCCTGTTTATTCCTCTTCCCGGGAATCAGAGTGGTGACATGATATTCTTAGGTTTTGAGGGCTCTTCACGATTCCATTATGACATGCTGCTGTCCCTGCCTTTCATTACTCAAGATCTTTTCAGAGGGACTCATCTTCTTTTACTGCCACAAATGCAGGAAGATACATATAATAGTTTTTTTTCAGTTAGGTACACAAGACTTAATTATTGTGCTACATGTCTGTCCAAAGATGAAACAAAATGTTCCTTTCAAAATATATTTATACAGACGCAATGTCTTCATTTTCATCAACGTCTTCAAACCATTTTAGCAGGAAATATCAATCACAGATCCACAGTAGGCTACATTTGTGCCATGCACTA
The DNA here is from genome assembly GCA_032361165.1 of Enteromius paludinosus. NCBI lineage: Eukaryota > Metazoa > Chordata > Actinopteri > Cypriniformes > Cyprinidae > Enteromius > Enteromius paludinosus. The sequence continues at coordinate 19,489,677 of JAUMHQ010000044.1, read as the reverse complement.
TACCATGGCATGTGCCACGTTGTTGGTAATTTATAAATAAGCCACAATTTTAAATGCTCTTCTAGAAATCACCCATTCACACGTGTTGGTCAGTCTAACAAAGTTTTAATGTAAATGCATATTAATAATAAATCATTTACCTCTTGAGAGTGTTTTGACAGTCTATGTATTTGCATAGTTTCACATTGGATTGGATTGTAGATATAAACCGATAGCGGCCCTCGACCACTCATCTGTGCTCTGAAGAGATTCTCTCATTTGATCTCAAGAAGGTCTCAAGAAGCAGGGCCGGCCCGTGGTATAGGCAGTATAGGCAAATGCTAAGGGCGCCATACATCCAGGGGGCGCCAGAAATGGAGGAAGAAAAAAAGTGTCACTTCCACTTAAAACTTGGCATTATGACTTCAGTAAGGAATATGTCCACGTTAATTTAAATGCATAGCAAAGCCTACTAAGTAGTAGTTGCAATAATAACAATAATAATATAGCCTACTTACCTAAGACGCATCACCACCTCGGGTGTGCATTATTTTTCTAATAATTCAACGGCCCGTCATCAATTATTCCTTACTTATTCTATCTGTATGGTCTATTTGAATATATAAAATATTTCCATTCCACTCCTCTAAGTAAAAGTTTTGCTAATGAGGAAAAGCTGCTGAACACATTTGCATAATAACCACTTTGTTCTGTGTTTCGTAATAACAGCCTTTACTTTGCAAAGTCTATGCTCAACAATTAAATAGTGAATACTTCCTTAGGGGGTATGTAGTGTATTATCTTTTTATTCGCTTCTGTTTGATAACTTTATTTTATCTTAGTTTTTTATTTCTTTATGTTTTGGGCAACATTAATGAGCAATTCAATAGCTCCATTTATCCACTAAAATGCTTTGCAAAGACATTCAGTTGTCATACTTTCTTATATCAAACTTTGCAAAGCTCATTCTCACATATTCACTCATATGTCAGAGATAGCGTAGAGTCAGCTGGACATTATCGTAAAATAAACTCTGACAGAGAGCACTGGGGTCTTATAGTGTTTACTTTATGATAATGACTGGCTGAATGTACATTATTCTATTCATTATCCGCATTATCCTGACTCCTCACCAAATAAATAAATAGATATGTGACCGTTCAATTATAATTTAAACTGAAATTATATTCAAATTGCTCCTGTTCATTATCTTAAAGCTTCCACTAAGACAAAATAGTTCATTACAATGCACAAAACAACCTTGCTGCTAAAAAAAGATGATGTTTCATTTCTCATTTTATGTTGATTCTAGCAAAATTAGTCAGTTATGAAAAATGAAGAAGACATTGTCATGATTCAGCTCAATTCAGCTCAATTAAAGTATCACTGCTGCAAATTCGGTCAATTATGAAATATGAAGGAGGTAGATAATGTCATTATTCAGCTCAATTCAGTTCATGTTTTGTCAGTGCAGTCAAATTGTTAATATTACTAAATATTTTTTAAACACCAACTATGCAAGAGAGTGCGCATTTTTTAAAATAAAGGTTACCAAAGAGGATTTTCACAGCGATGCCATGGAAGAACCAGTTTTGGTTCCACTAAGAACCTTTAATAGTGTAAGGATCATTTTAAAAATCCCCCCAAATTTCAAAGAACCTTTTGTGGAATTAAATTCCATGTATGGTAAAGGTGCTGTGTATTTACAATCAGTGGAAATAAGCAGAGTGAAAGGTGTCCCGAAGAGGTGAGTGGCTGTCTTTCTTCCCTTCTGGTGCTCTGGGGTGCTCGTGGTCCGTATGGGGGTGGGTGCTGTGTCCGTGCTGTCACCCCTGAGTGAAAGGATCCGTGGGTTTGGTGCCAATCGGTCACGGCGAGTCTAGAGAGCAGAGGATAAAGAACAGTGTCAGCGTTCATCACCATCTGGAGAGGTTTCTCTCCATCTGAGTTGTTTAGCCGATTTACATCGGTTTTTATATCGGAGGTCTGGCCGTGACCGATTTTTTTTTTATAGTGTGGCTATAGTGGGACCAAAATGAATGGACATATTGTGGTTTACAATTAGTGGACGGCTATGATTAAAAATGTATTCTATTCAGCAAGTTAAAATATAAATGTAGTGCAGCTCTTTTAGCAGGTGGTTGCCAACTGGCTTCTTTCAGAGAGTCATGTAATAAGCCATACAGTAGTCACACACATACAGTAATACATTTGGTCTTTTACCTTTGTGTCCAAAACTGTAAGACATTGTGAGATCTCATAGGTCAGGGTCATAATATTTTTCCGGCCCCTGTGTTCATCAATATTGCCTCTGCCAGCAGCTAACCTCCATAAAAGTGTTCGGCTGACTCATCACAGCTGCCTTCACTGTTTTATTACACCATGAACTCAACTCCTTAATCAAATCCCTGCAGGGCATTGAGACTTCAGACAATACTGCAAATAGTGCGACAGCAGTCTCCAAAAACTCCATTTGCTTCCAAAGTCAAATATTTACTCTGGTATCTTACCTTTGTTAGGCGTTTAAAAGTTGTTAAAAGGTTGTTTTGCCAATCACCATAAAACCTCACACGAAGACGAACTCATATTGTGAGCGATGTTTACTTGCTGCTTGCTCAAGTTAGTTAATTTAAATGAGCTAATACGACATTTAATTCCATTTGCTGTGTAATCCTGTTAAATGTGCAAAACAGAAGTTGTACCTAATTAATTTGTTGAAACTGCATGAATAAGTTTGTTGGTGTAAACAGCAGTTAACCCAAGCGGGGAGTACTCAGAATGCTTTGCAAAGGACTGGATGGGGAGAGAAAATATCAAAATGAAATGCTATTTTATGTGTGTTTGAGCAAGATTAAAAAAGACGAGACTTATTAATGTTCTGTTTTGCTTGGATTTAAAAGAGTTTCTGTCGTGTTGTGGTTTGAGGAGTTACAATAAGTGGAGCTTGTGCTTATGTACAGTACAGTATACGGAAAGTATTCAGACCCCCTTCAATTTTTCACTCTTTGTTATATTGCAGCCGTTTGCTAAAATCATTTAAGTTAATTTTTTCCCCTCATTGATGTACTCACAGCACCCCATATTGACAGAAAAACAGTTGTTGAAATTTTTGCAGATTTATTAAAAAAGAAAAACTGAAATATCACATGGTCCTAAGTATTCAGACCCTTTGCTCAGTATTTAGTAGAAGCACCCTTTTGATCTAATACAGCCATGAGTCTTTTTGGGAAAGATGCAACAAGTTTTTCACACCTGGATTTGGGGATCCTCTTTAGTTCTGTCAGGTTGGATGGTAAACGTTGGAGGACAGCCATTTTGGTCTCTCCAGAGATGCTCAATTGGGTTTAGGAACCTTAAGTGTAGCAGAAATGTTTTTGTAACCTTGGCCAGATCTGTGCCTCCCACAACTATGTCTCTGAGCTCTTCAGGCAGTTCCTTTGACCTCATGATTCCCGTTTGCTCTGACATGCATTGTGAGCTGTAAGGTCTTATATAGACAGGTGTGTGGCTTTCCCATTCAAGTCCAATCAGTATAATCAAACACAGCTGGACTCAAATGAAGGTGTAGAACCATCTCAAGGATGATCAGAAGAAATGGACAGCACTTGAGTTAAATAGATGAGTGTTACAGCAAAGTGACTGAATACTTTAGGACCATATGATATATCAGGTTTTTTTTTTAATAAATTCAAAAATGTCAATATGTTGTGCTGTGTGTACATTAATGAGGGGGGAAAAAAGAACTTAAAGGATTTAAGCAAATGGCTGCAATATAAGAAAGAGTGAATTTAAGGGGGTCTGAATACTTTCCGTACCCACTGTACTTAATGCTTGTGCAAGTTTATGACATTTTTGAGAAGGATGTGAAATGTATGCTCAATGTTGCTGTGTTCAGAATGAAATTGTCATGTAAATGTTAGTGGGGTGACTAACTAGTCTTTTCATTCTTGAGGTTTCCACCCATGGCACACGTTTGGGATGGGTATCGTAAAGAATTAAAGAATTCCTGTTATAACAATTCTTTTATGACTTTTAAGTAATAAGTAAAGTCTTCAGTGGAAAAAAAAACTCCAAAAAGTCCATATGTGATTATTCTTTTACTAAGAGTTATATACATGTTGTCCAGTAATTGACTGTTTAATTATTAAGTGGAAAATGTATTTTTCATTCACAAATTTACTTACAAACTGCATAATATGTATCTTGAACAGTAAACACGTTTAGGTCTCGCTATGCAATTGCTTGCTCAGTTCATTTAGGTTTCCAGCTACATTTTGAGTAGGGTTTACAGTTTTTTAATCTTCAGAAGACCCATTTCCTCTGTGTTGTGACACTGTGAACAATTGATTCACCTGAAGAATTTGCCTGCCAAGTGCCAAAAGGCGACATTGCTACATTTTCAACATGCTCAAGTGCATCACTGTCCAATTTCTTTGACACAGTTGACAGCAACATCTAGTAAAACTTTTAACAGAAGCTGTATAACACGTACAGTTCCGGAGCTCTGTTTCTTTAATAGAGCAACATGTCCTTGGAGAAACGCCGCTCTCCTCTACCCATCTTCCAGGCAGTCGCACAATTTTAGCTTGAATCATCATGGCCAGGAGTGTTTTGTCTTTTGAAGTGCTACCATATGTTTTGTTCTCACACTTGAGTTCGGCTACAGTGTAAAGTCCAAGACACCAGCAGAATCAATAAGAACTCCATATTCTTCAGAGGAAAATGCATCTGAGGCCTTCTGGTGAAGTTGTTTTGCTGAGCCAGGTGCTTTTAAAATGTGTTTGGAAGTTGGTGTGACATAAAAACTTGTGAGGCAGAAAGACGCAACTGTAGAGGGCCATAAAGGATTCTTGCGCGCTTTGATTAATTGCCACTTGTTTGTAGGCATTGATTAGCCTTTTGTACATGAAACACTAATAAATTAGCTCAGAACAAAGTAGTTAACTCTAAGCAGCCACAGATAGATGCTTTCTTTAGTGTTTATTAGTTTTAGCAGCTTCAAAAAGGACTCATTTGAGAATGTGTTTAGGAACTGGAAAAGATCCAGATTCATCAATCCCCGTGAGCTCATGTTCAGATGGAGAGTGAGGACGGAGTACATTGCATGACATGTTTTACAACTTTGTAGCCATAAATCTTGAAAAGATGTAATGTGCCAGAGACAGCCTTGATATTTACTACCCCATATTTTTAATTCAAATATGCCAAAGTAAAACTACACAAGCATCTCCGAAAGTAACTGACCTTTTTTGAACCTTTACATATGAATCTTTGCAGAATAAACTGATGTACTAAAGCATCCCAACATAGACTGAGGCTTATACCTTATAAAATACTGTCACCTAGAGGTGTATTTGTGAAATGGCTCTACATTGTTATAGTGTTATTGTGAAATATTACAGTTAATAATTTACTGATGGTACTGAAGGGGTTTTGTTTTGACCTTTACCATCATTTTTTGCACCATCTCTTAAATATTATACATTATAAATGTTTCTCAACTTGACCTTACTCCTTTAACAGTGTGATACATTTGTTTTATTTATTCAAAAGCATATTTAATATATCTGTATAAAGTGTATACTACAGTAGTCAACACTCAAAGTGGATCAAAACCTTTCATCAAAGTTGTCCTAAAATCAAAAACAATACCTATTCTTGTCTTAGGACAGCTTTGATTAAACCTTTATGATCCACTTCAAATGTTGACTACTGTATATATATATATATAAATATATATATATATATATATATATATTGTATGTGTGTGTTTTTGTAGAGTCTAATAATCACTAAATAATCACTTTTTTTAAAAAGCAATGAAGACAGATTGACTTCTGTCACTTTGAGAAATTAGAATTAATTCTTATTACATGACTAAAAGGCCAAATAAAGACGTTTGGCTTTGGAAAACGGAAAAAGAAAGCTTAGACTTCTGTATTTTGCCCCTGCATGCATGATAATTACTGCATACTCATGCTTGATTGCAATTATCTGCTGCTTTACACCTCTGTACCAATGACTGAGTCGCAGTCAGATAATTGCACACTTGTAAACGTCATGACTCATCATAAATGCATAGCAATTTAATTACTGCAGTAAATTGCTATGGTAAGGAGTGCTGAAATGCTTTTACCAGTAAAATGTAATTTTAACAAATGAAATAATGTGCAGTTGGAAAAAACTCGAGTACAGTAAGCTTAAAGTGATCTTATTTAGATTTGTTCTGTGAATATAAACAATATGCATTGAATAGGTCTCTTAGCAACAGGTTGTGCACAATTGTGAATGGTTGTATAGTGTTCGATGAATCCTACGAGTTGCCAAAAGGCATTTGAGGGAAATGTTCTCTGCTCTCTTCTGTTCATCTCTGACTGGCTAGAGCCCGGGGCTGCCAGCATGAACACTGCTCATTAGCATCTGGACAGAAATATCCCAAACTCTTTAACCACACCGCACATCACGTTTAATCAAATCACATTGAGTCAAATCGAGTTTGTAGCAGTTCGACTCATTACAATCAAAAGTTGAGACAATGATGAAATCTAGTTCCTTTTGTAAACATGACATTTACACAAGGAACATGGCAACAGCAGTGCCGGCTGATAGTAATGGCAGCACTTCCACATATTTTTTTCTCTCGCTCAATGAAAACCTTGCTTTTCACCTCAGGCTGAAGGGACATGGATCATGTTTCATATATAATATTTATACATTCAGTGTAATGATAGCATGAATGTGGATTTAATGATGATTAAATTGAACGTGGTTGTGTTATGTAACAAAATAGCTGAGCAAAAATAGCAGAGTTTGGAACAATTAAGTTTTTTTATGTATTTGAAAGTCTCTTATGCTCAACAAGACCACATTTATTTATATATATATATATATATATATATATAGATAGTGAAATACTATTGCAATCAAAAAATAGCCGTTTTTTTAGTGTCACATAATTTTTCAGAAATCAATATAATATGCTTATTTGGTGCTCATTTAAAATGTTTGTTGTTATCAATATTGATGTTTTTCAGCTTAATTTTTTTTTTCAACAGTGTTACTGTAATGCTCAGACATGGAAGGGTGGAGACAACATGAGAGAAATGACAAAGGGTTTATTAAACATTAATCAGGTAAACGTCAACGCAAGGAATGGCTGATAAACAGATAAATAAAAGGGGAATATTCAACAGGGCGATCTCCAGATCGCTTCACCAGTGATACTTTACAGTCTCTTTAAATGGCGATCTCCTGATCGCTCAAACTCAAACATCAACTTTACTTCCTTTAGGTTCCTGAGGCAGCGGTAAGTATTGCTGTCCTTTATGAAGCGACACGGCTCTATGAAGATGGGAGTAAAACAGGGTAAGTAATACAGGCAAGTCAACGAGAGGGTTATCTGACGTGTTACCGGTCCATCCAGAACATGAGTTGTCTTGACATCAATCAATTAAATGCTCATACAAGATCGTGGTCCCTTCTTCTCGGTGAAGGTACTGTAAGTGCTGAGATAAACAAAAGGCATTAATTCCATGGAGACGTAGCATTCCAACATACATAATGATCCAGCTTGAAGGTAAGTAAAAGGTATTTACCTTGTGCACAGCTTTGTTACCTTGAGCTCAGCCTTTTGACTGGTCTGCATAGCTTATATAAACAGGGAACTTGATTGAACACAGGTGTCATCAATCTCTAATCTGGTGTTTAGGAGCGTATGAAGACGGCTGAGCTGGCATCAGTAGACTATGACAGCATGACAGTTACACTACCATAAAACTATGAGGTAAATTATATCAAGCAGCAACAATTGTTTTCAGCACTGATAACAGTAAGAACCATTGTTAAATATTGTGCACCATTAATAATTAAATTATATACTTCAGGAAAAAAGTAAAATGTATTTTAATTTTGTGATACCATTCCCCAATAGCATGTTGATTTAGTGGGGTAAGTTATTAACAGACTATCAGACTGTTTAGTAACAGACTATCATACTATAAGATTTCCAATAACAAACAGTATAACAGTGATATACATTTTTTGTACCCAAAGGAGTTACATGTGGTTTTTAGCCTTCCGTGTTACTTGACTACTGTAAATCCCATTGTGTGTTCAAATACAGATCCCTGTAGGGTGAATGAGATACACACTCACTAATGCCTTAAAGCTCTACTGAGATTAGCCTCATGATATTACTGTAGCACTGATGGATTGTGAATGCAAGAAAAAGTAAGCTGATATTTCTTCAGGCATGAAGGTGCAGTTCTCCCAGACTCAGCAAGAGCAGATTGGATTATGTCCTGTCACCCACCGGCATCCCCACGGGCCAGTTCTGTGCCGCAGTGATACTCTCAACCTGTGGCCCATTGGAAAACAGGATAAGCTCTCAGAGATTCTCATACACTCATGGTCACCCATGTAAGCTGTTTACTATCCAGTTCCTGACCCATGTTGTTGATCTACATGCCAGAGCTTGACTGAAGTCATTTATGGCAGGTCAGTTGACTCAGCAGCCATATTGGTATGTTTCTCCTCTCATTCTTTTACTGCTGAGGAGTGAGCAAAACTGTTGAGCTGGTGCCTTCTTGGGTTAAATTCAACTGTGATTTTTTTTTATGTTATAGGCCTATAAACCCAGGCTCATTGGAAATATGTGCCTCTACGTCAGTGGCGGCAGGTGAAATTTTTTCCTGGTGGGGCTGATGTGACAATATATTTCTTAGCTTAGTCCAATATAAGAATTCAAATCAACAGTTATGTTGTCCATGATTACAATTAACAGTAATGATTTAATCTCCTTCTCAAATTCACCAGTTTCACAGATAAAGTAAATGAACAAATTTCCATAGTATAATACGCCATACATGCACGTATCAAATACAATAATCAACATCAAAGGGTATGATCAGCTGGATCACCTTTCAAGCAAAGTTGCATCTC
>JAUMHQ010000044.1:19432248-19452783 GCA_032361165.1 Enteromius paludinosus | reverse complement strand
ATACATTGATGTCTTAAGACACGAAACGATCGGTTGTTGTGAGAAACTGAACCGTATTTATATCATTTTTTACCTCTACAGTTGGATACATTTGTGTTCCCTTCCAAAAAATGCTTGCTAGAAATGTTATGTTTAACATTAAATTAAACTGTTGAATGAAATTTATGCCGATGATTGCACCTCATAAACATGATGCCACAGTCTGCACCAGACTGTTCTTGCAGAGGTAGAATTGCTCCACTTTATAATCTCTGTGCACAGCCAGCATAGGCTACTCTTCAGGTTTTAGAAGTCTGTCCTCTGTAAATGCGCTGAACACATATTTTATTTGTGTTGAACTGTTCTGGAACTGGAACTTGACCACTGATTTGAAGTTATGTCCTCTTTTGGAAGCACAAAGAACACACAGTGCATCCAGCAACCGACAGCAACACTACAGCGGCAATAATAGTTCTGCTGCCTTTCTTTGCGTAAACATTTGGGTGGTGTTATGGGAACACACCCGCACTCTTTGATGTAGCAAAGTGGGGGCGTGTTTATACAAGCCATTTTAAGGGGAGGGTTTTGAGACTTTAGTCTTTGAAACTTTATAGATTTACATTATGCACCAAGAGCTTGTAACAAAGAATACATTAGAAAATTAGCATTTTTTATACGTTTTCCTTGTTTTTTTCACATTTATTTTTTACATTGCATTTTTTACATTTATCCCATAGTCTTTCTTTGTAAGTGTATTACCGTTAACATGATGTTCGCTTGTTTTTACAAACTGGAGATGATTCCAAATTGCTTTCTGTGGTAATCGACGGCACCTCACATACGCTGTCGATATAGCTTAACTGGGATTGAACCCAGGATGCTGCTTGAAAATCTTACCGAAAAGACAAAACGGCTGAGTAAATTAGAGATAAAGAACGCGTAATCCTTGTTTGTTGATCCAGAGCTCTAAATGCTGTGATCTTAGTGGGTTTACAAAATTTGACTTGTAACTCACCAGAGAGTAAGTTGGCAATTTTTGCAGTTCATGCAGCGTTTACAGCATCTGTGGAAATGACTTGTGGCACTGTTGGGATGTTTATCAAACCTGTCTTGTGGACGTTTACAGGTCTGAGGGACAAAGAGAGACATTAGCTCTGAGCCAAAACCTAGTGATTTAAGGCATTATAAAACTATTCCTCAGTGAAGGCAATCCCTGAATATACTTCAACACAAATCTAGTCAACTAAAAATGTTTAGTATTATTATTATGCATGTCTCTTATGCTCACCAAGGCTGCATTTATATATATATATATATATATATATATATACTAAACTTTTCTATTGTAATAAATATTAATAAAAACTTATTATCTTACACAATCAAACTCGCAACAGCCTCCTCAGTGAACAAAAGGGCTCTAAATTAGGTTCATGGACAAACATTGCGAATTAAATTATCCCAGAAGCCTTTGTAGTGTACCATCTACACAAACACACACGCATTCATGCCTGTTGTTTTCCTCAGAGCATTCCTTGTTCAGTTTTGACCTGCAGTATGTCGTCTCTGAGCAAATTGAACAGAGCATCAAAGAAACTGTCTATCCCCCATACAGCCATTTGTTTACCAGCATGCTTCAGTCTTAAAAACAAATCAGCGTCTTGAGCATGTAGGTTTCTCTCCATTAAGAAGTGCCTGTTTTGTTTTATCATTAGCGCAGAGGAGAGAAGACTGCAGTTTTGATTGCTTTTGCTGCTGCTGATATTATTGTTTGCTTTAAAATCGATTGCATATGTAGCAATTTTGGCTTCGGAGCCTGCCACGATGTCATGTTGTTATACCGAGGATTGTTAGAATGTGTTTATTAGAATGTTTGCTGGTTGTACAGTGTGTCTTATGGAGTGACGCAGTTGTTTCTGGCCAGCACTCACCATTGGTCAGACTATGCAGGTCTCACAGTGAACAGTAGGGGGCAGTGTTGTACCACGCCAGAAATCCCTCTCGTCTGATTTGTGAAGTGTGATTCATGATGCTTCTCATGTTAGTCACAGACCAGACTCGCTGAAGTCTTTTATTGCACTCGAAGCTTTGTATTGATACTGTATCTCAGTGAGGATTGGTATTGGTTGAGTGCGTGGTGACCTTCTCAGTGACCACCTTATCTACTCAAAGGAGCCCGCTGTGAAAATACCCATCATCAGCACTTCTGAGTTCTGCAGTATTCTCTAATATCCTTCAACCCTTCCTACCTTCCTTTGTTGATTTGTTCTCTATTTTGTTTTCTCCCTTTTGATTGTGTGCTTCCTTGCTCCTTCTTCGTTTCCTCCACATTTCATTTCTTCTGTCGTTTCTTTCCTCTTCGTTTCTTTGTATTTCTTTCTTCCTTTCTTTATTAATTTTCAGTTCTTCCTTCTTTCCTTTATTCATTGTTTTCTGTCCCCCTTTGTTTCTCGTTAGCTTTCTTTCTTTCTTTCTTTCTTTCTTTCTTTCTTTCTTTCTTTCTTTTCCTTTTTTAAGTACTATACTCTTTTACCTTCAATCTTTCCTTCCCTCATTTGCTTTCTTTCTGTTATAACTTATTTCTTTTAATTCTTGTTTTTCTTCCTTTCATTCCCTTCCTTTCTGTATTCTTTCCTTTATTCATTTTGTTTCCTCCCTCCTTGTGTTTATTTAGCTTCCTTGTTCCCTCTCTTTTCTTTGCTGTTTTGAAAATTCCCCTCTCATACCTGCCCACAATCATTTTAGGTTGCTGATGGAAGTGTTTTGGGAAAAGACCCCCCTCTGGTGCACACAAACACACACACACACACACACAAAGTGTCTGCAGCAAATAAGTTGTCATCTTTTATTATTTTTGCAATGCGTCTTTGCCGCTCTGGATTTTAGAATAGAGATTAGGTATAGTTATTATGTGTACACACGTGTGTGTTTGTGTGTGTGTGCATGTGTGGTGTGTTGTCAGTTCATGACCTTTCCTCGTAGTTTAATAGAAGTGGTTATTGTCGCTCATGGCTACCTGGAAATAACCTCTTCGTAAGAGTTGTCTCATTTCATGACACATTCACATCTTCTGCTATGTCACTTACTGTGGAAAATCCAAAATGGAGAGGACCCCCTGCTATTAGATTAATCTGTAGTACAAAAGTACCTGTCAAATTAGCACTCACACCTGACAGACCACCAATGGGGCATGTCAGATGAGCTTCCTGTGCTCCTTAAATCATCTTATGTCAGCACAGTGACATGGAATAAATAATCTTTATATAAAGGCCAGTACACAACCTAGACTCTCTCATACACACACACACACACACCTGCTACAGCATTGAATAGATATCGGCTGATGAGAGTAAAGATCTGGTTGGTTTCCAGCTCATAAAAATCAGAGGGAATTGTAAAATAGTGTAAACCCCAGTGTCATGCAAGCATGCAGACATGCACATATATAAGTGTACAGTATAATATATGAAAATGTATTTGTTGCGATTAATTAATTAATGTAATTGCTATATCGATCTATCCTCTTCACATGCAGGCACACTCTTTATTTGCTCTGCTTTTTCCTGTCCTGTCCTTTCTTTTCTTTTTTCTCTTTTTTTTGGATGTTGAGAGGGGACTTACAATGATTTAGGATTACTAGGGAGCATTGTTATGGCTTATATTGAACATAGCTTCATTGCATATTGTAGTCATCTGGAGTCAGAAAAAGGATGAAGAACATGCACACAAACACCCACACAGCAAAATCCCAATTTGTGATCTCTGAAAGTTTCAAATGTATGCCTGTTTTGGGCCTGAGTGTGTAGACGTTAGGATTAGAGTGGATTAAACAGACACAGCAGTGGGTTTACTAGTGCATGCCTAGTTCCTCAGACCTGGGCTTTTGGTCCCCTTATTCCTGCAGAGGAGCCAGACCCTTTCACAGAGGTTACCCAAAATCAATACATGTCTCTCTTTCTGTGTGTTGAACATATTTAGTTATTTATAGGCCAAAGAGCAAAACCTCGTAATCTCCCCTACTGTATGTTTCTCTGAATAACAGATTTTAGAAGGTTTTTTGTTTTTCATAGTAAGACAGACGCTTCACATGGCATGCCCAAAGACCACCCACAGTTTTTCTTGTTTGAAGAATATATTTTTTTAAAAGTTGGGGTAAGAAATATTTACTTAGTTCAAGAGATGTGAACAATTATTATGCTACTCTGCTTCCCACATATATTTGTTGAGTTTTTGAGGATACTGTATTTGCAGAAAAGAAAGAGCAGGAGTGTTCTCAAACCATCAAGCTGTATTTGGATGGTCACACTGCTAGGCAGGTTCCCTGAACCATGGCATTTAACAGACCACCTGAGACCGATTTCAAGTTTAGCAGCCCTAACTGTCATGTTAAATGAAAATAAACCGAAGCACCCTATGAATTTACTTCATTTCATTTTTTTTCAAATGACATTCTATTACAATTCTATTTTTTTGCTTTTGTTTGAATTGTTTTCTCGACTCTGTTTTAGTGGTTAAATTAAATGTTATTATTTAAAAAGCATGTGCAATTCATTTCAATCATAAACTTACACAATTTAACATTAATAAAAAAGTAATTGTTAAGGCTGCATGAAATATGTTTCCCTCCCGTTCATTCACACAGAGACTTGCAGAACATGCAGAATTCATATTTTGAAGCTTAATATTCACAAACACTAGTCAAGTATGACGTTTTGATTTATTAATTCTAAATTTGGCAAATTCTATGACATTCTATGTTATACATTACCTCTTTATGACTGGATTCCATGATTCTGTCCATAAGGCAGAACTGTACTTTTTGCATTCTGGTGAGTAAGTCTCTTGGGGCTGGTTGCACCAGCTGGATGTACGCCTGGTCGTAATACCTGTTGCACCATCTTGGCGTAAACTACGTCTGAGACTAAATCTTACGCCTAGTCAGAGGTAGGTGTAAAGTAAAAATTCATGATTTGCTCCAACATTATTCGATTTATGGATTCATGTCTGTTTGTTAATTATTACAGCAGACAATCATGAAGCTCTGTGTTGGCTCCATCTCCAAAACCATTATTTTTCAGGAAATGAAAAAACTGAATATTTTTTGAGTTATTAAACATGGTATGGTGAAAGTTGGTACCTTATATTGCTATCATATGCTGTTGTGTACCAACATTAACACAACATTTCCCCAAAATCATGTTTTATCAGAGATACGAGGTGTATAACTTTGGGAGCAGGGAGATTATGCTCTTATTGATATTGTCATGTTCAGTTGGAGATGCCAGTCTGCTGATGGCACTCCAGCTCCAGCAAACTGTTTTATGTCTGTTTTCACCCGTTGGACTAATAATTACTAATTATTAACTCATGTCTCCGCCCCTCTTGTTTGTTGTCAAGATGTTTCATTGTTTCTCCGCCTTATGTCACATGTATAAATACCTCAGATATCTTTTTATTAGTCGCTCGTCAATATTGGATGTACGTCTGTTTTCCCCGTTGTCAAGCCATCCGTTTTTTCCCGTGTGTCCAGTGTTTTCCTGTGTTTGCTCATTTCCATTCCTCCCTGGATCTGGACCTAAGCCTGCTCTCGGACTCTCGCTCTTCTGGACTCTGTTCGCCTCATCGCCTGACCCTTTGCCACAAACTCGGATTATTCTCTTGCCTTTGACTCTGATATCCCCGTTTGCCGTTTTCGACCTTGCTGCCTGTTTCACTCTGTGTGTGCATAAACATTAAACGTTTGGAAATGGATCCGCACATTTCCCGTTGTCTCAATCGTGACATATATGAACGGTACGGATACAGACGTCGCTGCTGCCAGTCTGCGGTCTCCTTGAGCCTTTTACATGAGACAAGGCTTTACGAGCTAATCAAAGCTAATGATTGCAGTTACATACATCTTCATAAACTATTTTAAACGTTAAAGCTATGAGTGGTGCAATACAAAAATAAAACGATAAGACACTGTCTATAGGCGGACATTAAACTGAACTGCAATAGTTCAGTTTTGTGTTTAATGTCAAAATTATTGTATTTCGTTTTATTAAGGTAATTTAGATAAATGTTTGGAGTATTTTTTTGTTCGTTAAATATAAGTTTTTGTTTTATAAAGTAGGCTAATGACCCTGGCCATCTATAACTGTGAGAGAACGTGTCAGTGAGTATTATGATAGGGTAATGACATACTGTCTAAAGAGTCATTGTTGACTTATTAGACAAATACTCCAGCAAAACCTCAAAAACAGTTAATTGTTTTTGAGTTCACTGTTAATTTTTCAAAAAAAGAAAAAGTTGCTTTCAGCATTTCCGATGCGTGTTGTCCTTCAAATGTGCAAAGCACTCCCGAAGTGGAAGTCATTTTGTGTGGAAAGGCTCTGCTGGGCCTGAGTATTGTTAATAAGAGGTTTAGATGCTGACCCCTACCAGCAGCCGTCTTTTAAAGCTGTCTGGTCTCACGCTGTTCTTATGCAGTACAGAGGGTCTTTTAAAAGGTTTTCCTGTCTGAAAGCAGTTCTTCAAGCACTATTCAAAAGCATTGGTGATATTTGTGGGAAGAAAGCATTTGATGCTGGCACGTACTTTATCACGGTCAGGATGCAGCAGAATATTGTGCACATTGTAAACAATCATTCCCCCCCCCATTTTTTGTAAGAGAGGTTTTATCCATAGAAGTGTCTGTTGACTTGCAGGTTCAAATAGTAAGAAGTCTGTACGAAAGAAATAATGGATTTATTCAGCAAAAATGAATTATAAAGAATCATGTAACAATAAAGACTAGTGTAATGGGGAATTTGCCAAACCAGAAACAAAATGCATGTGAAAAACGAGGAAAACCATGTTTTTAAATGTACTATTTCACAATATTACTGTATTTTTGGCTCAGCTCGGTGTGCGTTAAAGACTTCTTTCAAATTTTATTTTTTTTGAATCTTAGCACACAGCTATCTCTGCTCTACATTATGAAGCACTTCATTCATCCATGGGCCTAAATGTATCCGGGCGCTTTTGAACTCTTCAATCGCACCTTGCTGAATTTTGGCTGTCCTCACAGTGTCTCTTATGTACAGTAAAATCAGCACGTCTTGTTCTGAGAGTATGTAATTCTTTTCTCAGTGGACATTGTAACCTTGAGTGCGTAGCACGCTCATTAACATTCATTGGATACCACTATATTCTTAAGGCCTTCGTGTGACACTATGCTAGTCAGTGCACCTTTTGGGCAGACTTTCACAGCTTCCCCTTTACGCTGCTTTGCCTTGAAGTCAAGGTCATTTGTTCAAGGATTACAGGAAGCCGGTGTACCCACTCGTATGTTTCTGGAACAGCCATTGAGCTGAGACCAGTACGAGTGTGGAGCCCAGGCCAACGCTAAACCTTCCTGAACCGAGTGAGGAGAAGAGATTGGACAGGGATACTGAGCTGACTGCTTGGTTCTTGCCAAATGCAAATGCAGCTTCTTTTACTGGCAGCGTGTCCAAGGCTTCTTTGTGAAAGTTTCCCATGTCTCTACACCAACCCAGCTAAAGAAACTTTGTACGGGAATATGTGTGCAGCCCCCCTGGGATGCTCGACAAAACCTGGAAAAGAGATTACCAGCACCACAGCCCAATTTTATCTTCTTTTTGCAAAGCTTTTTTTTTCTTAAATCACTAGAGTAATGCAAAATATCACACACCCTGCGGTCACAACGGAAGTCTACAAACCTCTTTTTATTTTTTTTACTCAAAATGTTTGTTTTAGGATATTTAACCCCGAAATATAGACAAGCCGAAGTCTGTGTTGTACTAGATCAGAGGTGATTTATGTTTTTTAGGTGGCTGTCTTTTTGGCAACAGAGGGAATGTATTATTGCATTCTGTAAGGTTCGGCAGTATATATGTCATTGACTACACTTCTCAAGTGTTATATGGCATGTCATCTTCTCGTGTAGCATAACATGAAACGACCTCATCTCCTCTTAAATTATTTCAGTCATATAAATCACACTTTCGTGGCCTTCCATATCTCTTTTCTGGTTGAATATCAATCATTTTTATTGAGACATGTCCAGCATATTGATTGCTATTGAGTTCGTTGGCACGTTTTGGCATGTTTGATATAAGTTCAGGCCATCAGTAAGAAGATGTTCTCGAAGACTTGTGGGACTGAACATTCCAACACTCTTGTTTGTAGTGAAGGTGTGAGACCAATATCCACCCAGACTATATCTGTCGAACAACCTATCTGTCTGGCTGTGACACATTTTAACATGTAAGTTGTGTGTGCGTGTGTGTGTGTGTCTGAACGTGGGCATTGTCTTTGGGCCAACACTAGTTTTATTGCTTTTCCTTCACAATGTCAGCGAGCAAGGCCACATCATCAAGTTGTCATTCCCCAAGCAACACTCATCTCGCGAGTTCACAAACAACACATCCTTCTTTTCCACATTGCTGTCAAACTCACCTCAATACACAGAGGAACCCATGTTGGATGTTGTTCTCCTTTCTTCTGATGTCACAGATTTTATTTGGCTTAAAAGATATTTTTAACATCATTTTACTGTAAGATTCCCCCAGGCCTTCAGTGCAAGGTTGTAAAATCTTTTTTATCGTTCTATCAATCTATTGTTCTATCATTTCAAGGCTTTAAACTTTAGGTCATTTAAAGTTTTTTTCCTTCAGAAACTTTCAAACAAGGCATTGTCCAGCTAATATTGACACAGATATAGTTACTATATATAGTTAAAAGTACATTAGCTTCATTTGGATTGGATTTTTTACTGATAAAAAAAAAATAAATCATTGTAATATTGTATATATTTTCTCTTTTTAAATCCTAAAACGTTATTTGCCAGATTTTAAACATTCTATTTTCAGTGTGGTCTTGGACTTCTGGACACCTCTGAGTTTTGTGTATTCCATTCAGGTTGCACTCTGCATTTAGGATTATGTTCACATAATAGTATTGCTGGCACTTTGCTAATCCCTCGGTGGACTGGTGTATTATCTAAACAAGTCTATTACCGCTCTGCTGTGGGTGTTAGCATTTTGTTGCTGTTTTCTCGGGGGTCTCTGCCATAGGCTTCTCTCACTAAATACATCTTGGCTCCATTTATGAGACTTTTGCAGACTGTTGTTGCCCCAACAGTTCAATTAGAACTTATGGAAATAATCTAGGCAGCTGCCAAGACGATTGGCAGGCATTTTGTCAATGTTCCTCAGATGTGTTTTTGCCGAACACGAAGGTGAACTGGAGGGTTATCATGAAAACGCCGTTTTGAGAGATCTTGCTCTTTGGGCTTGTGTGTGTTTCAAAGACTAGGGTTGAGGAGGCGTAAAACTTTCCAGAGTAGGTGACCTCTTCACTTTATCTGGAGGACAGAACGTTTCCCTGACCTCAGCGGCTTTGATATTGTAAATACACTCGCAGGCTAGACTAGCACTTAGCTACAAAATGTAATTTTTTTTTTTTTTTTAGAAAGCTGGTGCTTTTATTGCAAAAATCTCCCCTTTTTCTCTCTCTCCTTCTTTCCAGACCCCACTGGGGTCTATCAGTATATGGCAGAAGTCCACGTGCTGGGTTTTTATAGATGTTACATTATTAGAGGCCACGTCTATCAGCAGCCCAGCCGACAGATGAGTGCTGGTGTGTGATCCAGAGATCTGCGGTGTTTGACTGGCTCGCTCTCTCTTTCCCCTCAGGCCTTGTGGTGCAGGATCAAAGTCAATATTTAACAGAGAACAGGCTAATGTGGCTCAATACCTTCTAACTGTGGCGTCCTTGAGATCAAACCAGGTCTACGTGACTACTGGTGAACACTCTGAAAGCTTTCTGGTGAAGTAAACTCTATGCCTAAGGGGAAACAATGCAGAAAATAAGTGGACATAGTTGCTTAGTTCAACTATGTTCATTCCTCAAAATCAGTTAATGCGATTTTTTTATTTAAATTCACAATGAAAATTTACTCGCACAGCTTAACAACTAAATTTCAGCCTGTGTTTCATGCCTGGACTTTATCAATTAACTCATGTCTCCACCCACCTCGTCTGTGGTCTTGGTTGTTCATTCATGTATCCACCCATCTTGTTCGTTGTCATGGTCACTCATCTGTTTCTCCATCCGTCTTTCTTGTATTTAAGCACCTGTCTTTCATTGTGAATTCGCTAGTCAATGTTGGATGTACCCCGTTGTCAAACCCTCCGTGTTTTCTTGTGTTCCTGGTGTTTTACTGTGTTTCTCTGCTTCCCTGGATCTGGACCTAAGCCTGCTCTCGGACTCTCGCTCTTGCCTTGACCCTCTGGACTCTGTTTGCCTCATCGCCTGACACTTTGCCACAAACTCTGATTATTCCCTTGCTGTTACCTTTGTCATGCCCGTCTGCCGTTATCGACCCTGTCATCTGTTTCGCTTTGTGAGTGTGTTTGAACATTAAACGTTTTGCATATGGATCCGAACCTCTTTCCGTGTCTCAATCGTGACAGTCACAATGACAGCTATGATTGCTCATGACACCTATTTCTGTGAGATCTGTCATATTCTAGGGACACTTCGCGTGTAGTATATAATTTGCCATATGTATGTGTTTAATATATACACATATATATGCATAAATGGTGAAAACTAATAAAACTTAAAAATAAATGGAAGAAGCTGAATGTGTTAATAAAATAAAAATTAAGATGATTTTAATCGATTCACAGTTATAACTTTATATTACCGGTGTTATATATTTTTATGATTTAATTTTTTTACAGGACCTTTCATTGCATCATTGGTTTGTATGTATTACATGGCTTCATGGAGTACTCGATTCTGATTGGTCAGTTGCCACATTCCAAGGTTTGTTGTTCCCAGAGAACAACCGGTAAAACTAATAACACAAGCTCATCCGATTACTATGCATCATCCTGACCATTAGTAATTATATCTCTCCGCTGTCGCTGACAGTTTGCGCCATCCTGTGGCTTAAAAATGCTCAACCAAGGGCAGGGGCAGACTTACGTACTTTTGTTTTAAAAAGCATAAATTTACGCGCCTATCCCTGCGTTTTCCACCCACAAAAACAGACACTTTTGAAAAGTTTTTGTTTGAAAACTCCAGGGAAGGTTTAACGCCAGTGTAAACGAGGATCGTTTTTATTCTAAACGGCGTTTTAAAACAAAAAAGGCACTGGTGGTAATGGAGCGCGGTAAAGTTTTAAATTTGATATTCACCTATGCTGCTTTAGGGAGCATCTGCAAATTTAAATCTCAGTACTAAACGAAGCACAAATTGCACTAATTGCGCCTAATTTCACATATAAGCACCGCTATTGTCATTATCTTATGTGTAGCCTGTTTGATTTTATCAGACGATGATTCGATCATCAGAATACAGTATGTGGACACATTAGGCTATGTTTAGCCTAAACAGGTTTGTGTCAGTAAATATAATAAGTAATATAATAATTTATACTTCCTGTATCTCAACTGTAAATCAATTGCTATTCCATGGTCCACAACATGAAATAATGTCTGCTAAATGAATAAATGTAAATGTTAATGAAATAATCCCACAATAATATGTACAGGGAAAATGTAGAAACACTGGAACTAACTTTGGGGCAGCATTGTTCAGCAGCATCCTTGATAACAACAACAAAAAAAGGAACCTCAAGGTTGATTGAAGTAAATGTGTGCAAATGTAGGTCCCCATTCCTATATTTGACTGAGGCCCAAAATTCACTAAATCCGCCCCTGACCACAGGTTAAAATGGAGGATTTCAACATAAAATTCAACATGCATGGGAAAAGCAAAAGCAGCAGATTTCAGCAGTGGAAAGAAGATGATGCAACTGACTCTCAGGTTAAAACAAAATTTTTATTATTGTATTATATTATTTATTTATTGTTTTATTATTTAGTTTTGGGGCAAGAAGCCGTGTAATAAGCGGTATAATATACAGCAGGTTACTATTGCAGAATAAAGCCCTTCAGTCTTATACAACATAAGCCTGTCAGGCTTTATTCTATGATAACAACCTGCTAGCTGTACAGTATATTGTCCCTTACTTGTTACGTGGTTAAACTGTAAAAAAAAAAATCTCCTACGTTAACTCGCAATTTTGACAGTACTCACTCATTATGTAATCAGTGATGGTGACTGGGTTAACTGACAAGTGTAGACTTTGTTGAACTCTAAATACGGACAATAATTTTTTGTGTAAAAAAATTACATTTCCCTTTTGCATCTTAATTTTTAGTTGGCTTTTAAAAGAAATAATTAATAAAAATCACTCACAACTGGAAAGAGAGATTGTGCAACCACTTTGCTAAGTCAATGAGCAGCAGTTGTGGGAATTGCGCTATAGAGAGTTGCAAATCCGTGTGATCATCCGACTGTTGAATGGTAAAGCTTTAAAGTTTTTTTCATGTCTGTTGTTGTTCTGTTTAGCCTCGGACACAGTAGTCCGTATCAGGGTAGAGATGAGTAGGTTTATCACCAGCCCAAAGAATAATAAAAAGGGCAAGAAAATGGAAGGAGCAGTCTATGAGCAGTCTATACAAATTCAAATGACCTCATTCTCCCCGCAGGGTTTTCAATTAATGGGATGAATCTGTTTATCACATTATCATTTAGGAATGAAGATATTGAACACCGTATTACTGATATCAGAGAGTTTAGTCTTTTAGTCACTAAGGGATTGCAGGCATGCTGTTGCATCTATTTGTCATTAAGCTTTTACTAACATATGTATTTTTTCCCCTATTACTACTGGTCACTATTTTCCATATATTCATATAATGAAAAGTCTGTTTAATTGATATATGATTGTTTGTAAACCAATGTATTATAGGCCTACTATTTTTATATTTATATTACCATTTAAAAGTTGGGGTTGGTTGCGTTTCTTGGTCCCACGCCTTCCACAGAATATTCAATTACGTATAAATGCATTTAGATTGCCACTGGGATGTGAAGTGACTTTCGACCAGCATATCACAAAATGTTTCTGATGCCAATTACCTATTGCACCTTCAATTACTGTGAAATAAATATCTTTTATCATCTGATTCAGATGCTAGATTTTTCCTTGTGCATGTGTAGCTTGTATCTTGCACCTATTTGCATTATGGACCTGGCACAGTCGACCGGTCATTCCTTGTCATGAGAGACACCTCCTAGTGTCTCGCTGCTCTTAATCCTCATTAGGAGCTGAGCAGACACAGCTTGTCAGTTGTTGTACCACTGGGCTCTTAGAGGAAGCTGTTCTGAATTATTAATAAGGCTTCTCTGGCCTCTGTCGAGGAGACATGTATTTGAATAGTAATTGCATGTTTGTATCCTTGTGATTTCTAATTATATTCTCCCTCTTCTGATGGATAATAAATAAATTCTAATGACTAGGCTAAGCCGGACTTGTAATTACTCCAACCCCCAGCAGGCAAGTTAGTTGCGACTGAAAAACAGCAGCTTCTTTTTTTTTTCCTGCAGCAGCTGTCGCAGTGGCCACACAGGTGAGCGGGAGTCCCGCTGGGTCGCGTCAACACCTGCAGGGCCCCCCGCGCTTGGGCCCAGAGACTCGTTTGGCTTTCTGGCCGGGTGAACGATCATCACATCAGTCCTGTTGCTGCAGAGAATATGGTGTCATAAGAGGGCATTCGAACCCTTCAGTGACTCCATTAGCTCCTCTGTTCATGCACGAATGCTCTCCTCGCTGCAGATGTGCACAAACCGAGCCAGAATGGCCACTCTGTTTGAGCCAAAATGACAGCCTAATGTCCCACTTATTGCGTTGGAACTGAGCATGATTTCCCAGATCTGCCAGGTCCCCTTCATCTGTCTTTTTCTCACGCTTTGCCCCGCGGATGCGTAATGCTTGGGCATTTAGGACCGGACGTGTGGTTTTCAGCTGGCTCTATGGCTACCACTTGACCTTATCTCCAGCTTACAGACAAAAAGCACACGCACCTCTGAATGACACTCAAAAATGGAGCCGCGTTCATCCCGCTACAGGACAGATGATGTTTTTTTTTTGAAGGTTTTGTTATACAGCCATGCAGAGGTTAGCCAACAGATATGAAAGCACTTTGCCAAACTACAACCATCTGGCCCTTTTTTGGTACTTTTACTTCTGAATATTTAGTAATTTTAATACTGTTTTTTTTTTGGTTGCAAGTCCATTTCAAAAATGTATTTCAGAACTAGTAAATTGTCTATTGTAATGTAATGAAATATGCCATCAATATTATTTATATGCTTTTTTTGTGTGCCTGTAAATGGAGAATAATACTTTTTGCTGCCAGATGGTGTAGTTACGGCATCTACCAGCAGGGCTAAGAGGAGCAAAACCTCAAACCTTTGTTTTGGCCTTTTTAAGTGGGCACCAGACTGCAGGGTCAAGATGCTACAGTAACTGTAGCCAGGGCACAAAAACCTGGCACCGTGGATGTAGCCATTTCCTCTCATTCCCACATGTATCCCTTACCCCTGAGTGATTTCTCCAGCATACAGGCACACGGTCTTGATCCCGAGAGAGATAGCTTTCAGCTCTCCTGAGATTTATACCTCTTTAAAGCTAGCTTTATAGGTAACAGAAGACCACTAAACTGTGCCTAGCAGCATGTTAATAATCTGTCCGTGGACTTGTCTATGGCCATTTCACATTTTACACCAACTACAAACTGACAGCTTTTGTCACCTCTGTGTATAAATCCACTGTTTCCTCTTTTTAAAATATTGAAGCAAAGGCCACTATGTAATATAGTCACCTACGAAAATACTCATGCTCATTACGAATAACAGTAATCAAAATGGGTGAGGACTGTGTTGTTATTTGATCGGCCGCTGTGCGAGGAAACCACAGTAGGTCATTTGTTGTGTAACTGATAGTGTAGCCATTAAGAAGGATGATAAAGACCTTTACAACAAAACAAAATCCCTACAATTTAGCAGCCTTCTAATATTGTAGTACCATTGTTCAGCTGAACTTAGTACTCTTTGTTATTTAGCTCCAGCAATAAAACTTGTCTTGAGAGCAAGACAAATATAGATGCTGCTGATTGTTCCTGGCTTTCTCAGAAAACATTGTTTTCAGGGAAATATTTTGTCTATATATATATATATATATATATATATATATACACTGTATATTCCTCATAGTAATGAATGGATTTGTAACTGTATATTCAATTATACAGGTAAATGTCCAACTGTCTTTACTAATGTACCAATCCCCAGAGGAATTGCCAAATTAGGCTTATAGTTCAGTTCCTCTGGAAAGCGCACTGGCATGTACTTCTGTTAAATAATGTATGCAGTTCTATAATGAGTTACCAGAACACTATGTCGGAGAAGCTTTCACATTCAGTTCATATTCTCTGACTTTTTGATCCCTACCACAGACTGCATCTCTCAATTCCATCTTTTTAACGTAATCTTTCCATTTTCTGTCCAATATCTGTGAGATCAGACACAGCATGCATTTTATCATATTTATTTTCAGTTATTTCATCCCTAGTGTTAACATTTAGGAGCACCTTCCCATATCCTTCAACTGCATCGCATCTTATAACAGTACAGTTTTCTTCAATGTCAGGCCAGTTATGTCTCATCCGTGCGCTCCTCAGTCTGAGCTTAACCCAGTATGGGCCTCACCGTTGGAGGAAGGGCCTGACTTCCCTTTCTGCCACATTAATTACCCACCATGTTTATAGTGTGTTGACAGATTTGCCGCTACACCTCTCGGAATTCCCTGTGGTGCCCATCTGCCTCCGCGGCCAATGGGTGGCATGCTTTAGCAGTGCTCAGTGCCCTGTGCTCAAAACAGGCTCCCTTGACTCCGGGAGGTTGTGAGGTCCGTTCCCTTAACTCTCGGCTCACAGAAAGACATCCAAACAGGCCAGTGCCAGAGAGAGGCCGGGACAGGCTCCAGCGTCGTTAAGAAGCTGCGAGTGCTCTCTGCTGGCCCATTAGAAGAAGCGATGATTAATGAAGCTGCTCCACCAACCTCACAAGAACAAAACATTTCGCCATATGTTCATCAGGCCAAATATGGATATGAGATCGACGCCTCATCGATTTCCAAACTCTGCCAAGAACAGGTCAATGAGATAGTCTATCAATAACAAAGCATTCTTACTGCCGCACAGACTCCCTTTCGACGAGCAAAGTTCTTGATGAATGTTTTGTTTGGCTAATTAGCATATTTTCCACTATAGAGAGATTCTTTATTCCTTTATTATCGTGCGTAAGCTGCAGTACCGCATATTTTATGAGGGTAACGCTTTCATAATATATTCCATACTGCCGTTTGTCAAGCGAGAACTGTTTTGATAAGATGCGAGATGAAGAGGCTTTTTGCTGATTTGTGTGTCCACTGAGGGAGACTAGGTGATTGCATTCCAGTGTTTGAAATGAGGAGACATATTAAGAAACAGAGGAGGGGCGATGTGGGACATGAAAGTGCCGCAACACTGGGAGACTCCAGAGTACCGACAAAGCTGATAGCTTGTGGAAATAATCACAGTCGTGTAAGGAAATCGGTTAGAATAAGGAAATAATACCACATTCCAGCAACGTGGAGAGGGTTTTAAAAGAGTCTGTCTTTGAGAGGAATTCCCACAGTGCAAGAGGTTTCAACACATTCATGGGCATACTATTTTGAAGACTAATTTTTAAAAATTATCTAGTTGATGTTTACGAAACTTATGAGTTTGTAATGACTAGCATGGTCACTGATCTGTTCAAAAATGCATATAATGCATATAATTTTTCTGTTGTGCTGGCCAGTCACATGCCCTATCAACTGATTTAAATTGGTTTCAAGAGTTCACGCTTTCCTTGTAATAAATATAAAGCAAATTTGGTGAGCTGTCTAGGGAGCGAGCCGGGAGAACGACGAACTCCGAACCCTAATGGGTAGAACCCTAGTGTGGGCAAGAGTTTGGCGTTCGGCTCGTGAGAGTCCAATTCCAAATAAGTGCAGTTCTGAAAATGTGCAAAATTAGCATAAAGTCTCAAACAAGCAGAGCACATGTTAATCCACTGACTTGAATTAATATGAATGGAACAAATTCTATCTCTTCTACCGCATACTTTCTGTTCTTCGCATTGCCTCCTCCTGGCAGCAATAACCACAGCCTTGTCGAGTGCAAAATGGGTTAATACGTAAATACCAGTAAATTGACTTGCCCTATCTTTAGTAAATCATGTTGCATGGTTCATTTAAATACTCTGCTCCCATGAATTTAGTGTTTGAAACAGATAGCCCATACAAATGGATACGCCACAAAATAGATAAATTCATGCCTAGTTTTTATCTGTGTGCCGTTAGTAAACCCTGACAGTACTTTTTATGCCACAAATGGGTTTGTGCTGGCTCCTCTGTTTGAGTTTTAGTTTCAATAGTCAGTATTTTTTAAAAGAAATAAATTAAATGTAAAGACTGCATGGAGATAAATATAAGCAAACATGGCTTTAAGTTCAAACATTGCTTTAAGTCAGTAATAAAGAACTAAGAGAAAAACATGTGCAATGTAACAAAAATAGATATACATTGTGCAAGTGATGCTTGAGATTAACCTAGATATTTGACAGTGTTCATTGCAGTCTTTTTAAATAAAACTGTTTTAGAGTTTGCAGAGAAGCTACTTAGAAAAATAACTGTACAGTTATATAATGTTTTTCTTCACATTCATGCTGGATTGTTTTTTTTCCCCCACAAATAACTGTTTGCACTTTCCTTTTTTTTTTTTTTTTTACCTAGTGCTTTGGTACACTTTCAGTGTTGACTTTGTACCAAAGCACTGGTAGTTGTGCCATCCCTGGTTTTCATCGTTTCAGTCATTAGCGAGTATAGATGGCCATATTGCCCTGTGTATAGAGCTCAAAGGCACAAAGCTGTACTGAGCTTTCCCCTAAGCCCACACACAAACAGACTTCTGCGTTCTCCAAAGGATTGATCGAATGTTTACTGAATTCTTGTCCCTAGTCAGCCGCTGCCTTTGTACCGGCATTTCAAAGTATCTCTGCTCATTAACATAATCAACAGGAGTTTGTTGTCTTATGTGAATACAGTTTATCTATGAGAATCTAAACTTCGCCAGATGTCCTTGTCCATTTGGCAGTTTTTTTTCCCTCATTCCACCTACATGGCATTACTTTGTGTTTGTAGATGAATGCTGTGTTACAGGTAAAGAGAGGGATTTTTTTTTATATTGTACTAAAAAGGGCACAACCTTCAATACATAGACCCTATAAGTAGTGTCCTGAAAAGTGTGCATCCTTCAATGCATGGACCCCAAGAAATATGTTTATTCTTAACATGAGGGATATACCTGGAAATTGAGAATGAGCGTTGCACAGTACGGCTGAACAAGTGGTCCTTAATAGTTACATGTATTTTCAAAAAGAAAGAAAAGACTGAGAGGGAGAGCAGTCAGCTGTTACAGTATATTTTGATCAGTACTGAGTACTTATCATTACTCATCCACTATACATGTAATTCCTTTACTGTGATCACTTGATTTATTTATTTGGTTTTCCTTCCAGCACTACTAATGTTTAAAAATTATATAGTTATTATAAAAGCAATGGATTTATTTATTTAGTTAGTTGACTAGTAGCATCCTCTTGGAAAATGAAATTAATAAACCTGAAATTATTTTTTCAAATTGGCTTTGATAGCAAGGCTGTGTGCAGTTTGTAATGTGAAATTCAATTATGTAAGCAAGTAAGTAAATAAATAATTAAAGAAATAAAATGCTATGGAATATAGTCAAAGTTTATAATATTCTATACAAAAAACAAACAAACCAACAGACACATAAGATATACAGATAATTTTGCATCACATGTACTGTACACACTTAAAAAAAAAAAAAAATCTCAAATTAATTTTGAATGGTACGCAACTCAGCGTGATTTGCAGTGACCTTGGTGTAGGCACAGAGCTGGTGGCCCTTTCCTGACACTTCTTCACATCCTTATCCTCAACACTTATAAAAAATATAAGAGTGTCCACAGCATTAGCTCAAGTGTCTGGGGGAGCCCCCTCTGAAACATTTACACTGCCCACAGGTGGCCTGGAATTACCAGCCTGCAAATTTGATGCAAGACTTCAGTCAGCTCTCTCTGTCTGTTGTGCTGCCTAATGAAAAGTGACAGCCAAGAAATAAGTTGTTCTTGCGTGTATTCCCTGGCCCCTTCTCTCTTGTTTTTGGCTCTGCATCCGTGATATTAAACTCATACACTTTATAGCTGGCTTTATAAATTGCGGTGCATGTGTCTCTTATTAATTATATGTTGCTGAGACTTTTTTGATTAGTCGACCAGGTCACCTTGTATTTATGTAAGCTGTATAACCTAACCAATGTCCTTGAAGTTTAAGGCCAGTTGATGGAGCTGTCACTATTTTGCCTTTTTATGCTTGAAAAATTCTGGGATGCACTGGACATTTAGCAAATTATGTTCATTAAACACAGGTAAAACAAAGAAACAAAAATATTGTCAGAACTGTAAAACATCAGTGCGGACAAGAAATAATAAACCGGTCATATATAATCATAATAAACCACCATATCCCATGGTTTTTTTTTAACAGTTGTATAAATCGCTGCTGTGTGAATAAAATAAAGACATGCTAGATATAATATTACTAGATATAAATGTTTTTATTTTATTTTTAGTTCAAACAACTGATTTTTACCTTTACTAAATGCATTTAGATGTCAGAGATGCATCAATGCATAAATTGAAGAATAATTGGAAATCAAAGAATAATTTGCAGTTGCCATGCAATATCACTGTGGGGCCCCTAGGGGTCGTGGGCCCCTCTCTTGAAGACCTCTGCTTTAAGGCACTGTTATGTAGTTTTATAGGTCACTGTAGGAGCCTCCGAACTAAGAACTGTGTACGGTAATGCATAGCCTTACGGGAAGTGAGATGACGACACAGGCGGATGGATTGTACAGCAGAGGCCTAAAACTGTGCCGTGAGAGCTGACTCACTGTCTGTTTAGAACCTTAATATGTTATGACTGAACGGTGGTGAGTAACCCGGCTTCCTCTCCATCCGGCTCCAGGCAGGAGAATCACAGTAGCAAACGTGCCCGTCAGAGACACACTCATGTGTATGCACGTATATGACCATACATGAGCAGATGGCTGTACCCAAGGCTTAGTCCTTTTGTGTTTGTCATAAACATCAGCAGGCAGGCCTTCCTTCCTTATTGCTTTGTGCATCGCCCAGATGTTACATCAAAGCAGGCCTCTAGTCTCAACTTCAATGATAGTAACTCAATTTATCTACTCTCTCTCAAATGGATTCGACCCAGCTGGTTGCTGCAGTACTTTGGTGAAGAACAGGGTCTCTGTAGAATTTAGCCTGTGCTCAAAGTAGTTTTAGGCTAAATTGTGACATTGATAATATCCAGATTGATTGTACAGAGTGTAATTCTTTTAACTGATTGATTAGTTTGATTGATTCATTCACTTGCATACTTATTTGTACCCTTTTAAAAACTGATCCAAACTGTTCAAATGTATATTTTAGCTTGGTTTTGGTAATAAGAGTGCACAGTTCAAAATTAAAGATGTA
>JAUMHQ010000044.1:19414057-19426026 GCA_032361165.1 Enteromius paludinosus | reverse complement strand
GTTCGCCGTTCTCCCGGCTCGCTCCCCAGACAGCTCGCCAAATTTGCTTATTATTCTTTATGAGGAAAGCGTGAACTATTGAAATAAATCCAATCTTAAAAATTCTTAATAAATCCTATTTTAGTCATTGATTTTTTATTTTTTTTACTTTATGTTGACTGGAGAAAGAATGACCTGGCTATTTTCTGTGGTGTGTGACTCAGCATTCACCGACGGAATTAACATAGAAAGCACCACAGGATGGATGGAGAGATGGTGCTGTCCTGTCGTGAGTGGGTTGCAGCTCCCGGATGGCATTGTGAAGCTTTCTCACTATCGCTTTGCTTCTCTCAGACATGTGTTTGTGTCTGTTAGACAGCTGACATCAATGCCTTTTCCCCACTGTGCCTTGCTCTATCAGAGTAGGGTAATGCTTACTTCCCTGTGTGTTTGTTTTGACTTGTGGAACCAATTTAACCATAGGCTGCTTTTGTGTGAGTGTGTGTGCGTGTTTGTGTGTTCGTAGATCCATTCATGCATCTCGGGTTTTGAGGTTTGCAAAAACATCCTTGAGCCTTCATATCATGTTTTGGTAGTTTTGAGATTAAAAAAAAAAAAAAAAGCTAAGAATTTCTAATCTGTGTTTAGCCACTTATATATTTTAAAAAACAAACCACAGAACATATTCAAATATGTGTATGGTTAATGGGTCATGTAAAAAAAAAAAAAAAGACTATTTCAGATCAACCTGAATGGCTACTGCTGCGTATTTCAGCATGGTTTGTTTTGTGGAACTTTTTACAGTGTAATAACATGACCCATTAGCACTGATTCTGATTTCACATGTAAATAGCACATCTACGTACATACAAATCTTAAATGGCACAATAACAAGAAATGCCAGGGCTGTATTGTGCAACAAAAAATCAGTCTGAGCCTTGAATTAATGTACTACAGTAGCATGTGTGCGATCCATATTGGCATGTATGTAAGCCTGTTTACAAACCTGTTGTCTAACCAAGATATAATTTATTGGCATGCTTTTTCACCAAATCAATTCCGTCATCGTTTACACATCCTGAAGTAGTTTCAAATCTGTATGAATTTCTTTGTTCTGCTGAACACAAAGGAAGTTTTTTTTTTTTCTTTATGTTTGGCAGATCAAAGAAATTCATATAGATTTGAAACTACTTGAGGATGAGTAAATGATGACAGAATTTGCATTTTTGGGTGAACTATTCCTTTAATAACATCAGTTTGTCTGAAATAAATGGTTTCATATCACAGAAGGCATAAATCATGCTATTTTATAGTATTACATGCAGTTTTAAAGGCTGTTGACCTTTGTCCATATTAGGAATTTCCTGGAGCTTCATCAGTGCAATTACTTTAGTGATGCATGTGTGGAGTTTATGCACTCTCTTAAGGCCACCCTCTTGCTTCCAGTATATGAAATAGTCATTACATCATGTGTGTATTCAGTAATGCTTATAACACCTTTTCTCTAAATAATCAATGAATTATGGTTGTTGATATCACAATCACAATTAATACCAGAATTTATCGTGATGTATTTTTAAGCCCGTATTGACCATCCCTATCATTGTGTCAATCACGTTTTCACACTATCTGCTTCGAAACTTTCATTCCCCTTAAAAAATAAATAAAATAAATAAATAATAGCAATTTTGACTCAGTGTGCAAGGTTTGTGTGTGTGAAAAAATGCACACAAACATTTCAGACTCAGTGTGCAAAGATGGAAAAAAGGAATTAAAATTAAAATAGAAAATAGAATACAATGATACAAATACGAATAAAATAAAACATATTAAAAAAAAAAAAAAAAAAAAAAATATGACCTTTTTTTAAACACATGACGTGTTTCAATACTGTTAGCTTTTTTTGGCTTTTTTTGAGATTGCCTTGACAAAGTAAAAAAAAAAAAAACATTTCAAAACTGGGTTTGTCATTCTTTGTTTGCATCAGTCACAGAAATGAGTTCGGTCATGCTTTCTCAGTTTCAGACGGTGGGGACTCGAACTTGAATGCAAGCAAGCGTATGCATGCGGGTGGTGTATATAA
Source organism: Enteromius paludinosus (assembly GCA_032361165.1). NCBI lineage: Eukaryota > Metazoa > Chordata > Actinopteri > Cypriniformes > Cyprinidae > Enteromius > Enteromius paludinosus. The sequence continues at coordinate 19,423,964 of JAUMHQ010000044.1, read as the reverse complement.
GCCATTGTGGTGGACAGAAGGCTCGCCAACACAACACAAACACTCTGGACAGACTTCTGATGTGGGCAGTTACTGTTATGACAGAAACTTTTTAATAGCTTATCAAATGGAGGGAGTGTTGATGGCACTGCGATGGAGCAGGTGGTGTTTGTATGACTCAATCAGATGGAGCACCGGCCCTCTTAACCTTGCTGTATGTCCGCACACACACCACCATTAAATGTAGGACAGTGGTTTGCTGGATTCTAGCCAGAATTAGAGACACCCTAGATAGACACTAGTCATTAATAACCTGCACAGAATAGTCACCAGCCTAGCCAACTTTGTTCGTCACACTCTTTCTGTCCTTTTCACTCTCTCTCTCTCACCTGTGTTTTTCCTCTTTCCCGTCCTCTCGCTCCAAAGCAGTTTAGTCACTGTGTAAAAGTAGGTTGCGTTCAATGCACCGCTCTCTTGTTCGCTCCCTCATTATACCGTCCTTGACAAACAACCTGTCACATTGTGTGAGAGGAGTAAGTGGCATTCCCACCCACTTCTAAAACATACACGCGCGCATACAGTATACTACAGTACATAACTGATTGCGTCTGGCCTATCATGATCCATTTTTTACAGATGAGTTTGTGTACTCCTCAGCAATCAATCTGTGCTAATTATGTTTGTGTAGACAAATTGATGGCACCCTTTCAGAATGACTTTTTGCATTTCACTTCATTTATCTTTTCAGTGCATACCGTATGTGTTTTGTGCCTTTTATTTAGGATTGTGTGCTCGTATAAAATTGAAAATTTTGATATTTTTAGGCCCCAAAAAAAAAACATTGATCTACCATTCAAAATGCCATTCATAGTTTGATGTTTTTGAAATAAGTCTTGTATGCTCACTAAATTTATTTTTAATAAATGTAGTAAAAATACAGTTAAAACAGTAATATTGTGAACTATTTTACACACACACACATGTTGGTTTTTGTGTTTTATGAGGACTCTCCATAGGCGTAATGGTTTTTATACTGTACATTTAAATACATATACTGTATATATAGACAGTGTGTATATATATATATATATATATAATTTTTTATTAATTTTAGCTGTGCTGACTGTGATACTGCGTTTCTACAACAGTTTGACAGCACAAGTGTTTAAACAAATTAGAAAACAACAATGGAGTGCCTTTAAAAGCCATCTTTTGTGCAGAACTACGTCTTTCTGCCACATATATCTAAAGTTGACAGTTTAACAGCTGAGTCCACGCCTTGATTACAATTATTGTCTTACTGTATTGAAAGCAGTGTATTATGTGTAGTAGAGGACTATGAGAGAAATTGACTCAGCAAGTGTGATTACCTGATTCTGATACAGCATTCATTCTTCAGCTCTATCTCATAGTCACAATAAAACATCAGTGTGAATGTCCACTGAGGAAAGCAACAGACTTGTTGTTCTATCCCTTCATCTCTTTGGAGTGATTTCCATTTACAGCACTGTTTACAGAAACATCAACCTCAAACATGAGCTGGATTTTCACAATCCAAATCAATTCTTGTTTAATCAAACCAGGTCTCGGCCTACATCCCTTCATGCTAAATATTATTTGTCTGGAGTACACGCTGTATTACAGAAGTCAGATGTGTTGCAAAGGCTGTTTTCTTTAACTAAATCGAATCATAATTGGAATATGTACTCAGGATATGAGTCACACAAGATCTAAGTAATCTGTGCAAATTGTTCCACAATGGCTTCGGTCCAGCCTGTCAGCATCTCAAAGTTCTGCCTGTCACTTTCCAATCAATCAAGCGGAAGTGTGGTGGACCGGGAGCTTGACGCCAACTGATTTCAAACAAACTGATAAATGTCCACATATTTATCACTGAGCCATTGAGACTTCTGTTATTGCTTTTACTTAAGACTTGATCTCCATGGCAACAGGCTATAATGGGAAAGCTGTCTCTGTCTTTCGCTCTCTCTAATTGCACCACTGTTAGCTGGCAGTACTGCTGCTCGGTTAGCACATATAGTACAAAAGACGCAAACATCATTTCCTGCCTGTGGACATGGCAAAGAACAGGAAGTGCATGCTGAGATATAAACAACGAGAGACCTGCAAACTTCTTATTAACCGTCAGGTCTGAGTTGCTGAAGTGGCTTTCTGAATATTAGTCTACAAAGTAAAGGGCACAGACAGAAGCCACCTCTGGTTCTTCTAAATGCCACCTCCACCTCATCTGCACCGGCAAAGTCCACAAAATGCAAACTGCTGCCGAAGCCGTATTCATATATAGCCGTAAAACATAATATCGCCACTATCAATATGGTAATTTTCCCATCCCAGCCCTAGAGATCATAAAGCCTGTATTTGGTAGCAACTTTTCATCAATAAAAAGGGAGGCTGTTCTTGAGTCTGCATCCTGTGTTTAAAAGCCCCATTAAATCACAATGTGGTTGTAACCGAGGCCCTGGATCTCGCCTTGAAGGTCACCTTAGCAGCCTCTGGGTATGGGCTCCAACCGACTGTCTTCATCTGTTTACTAATGGAAACTATGGCAAACATCTCACAGCACTTGTTATCTTCTATCGGCTACACTAAGATCTCTATCATCTGGGGGATTTTTTATTCAGTTGTGAGACTAAGGCATACAGCATAAGGCAATAATTTAAAGATTGGTTGTTTAATATTGAATAATAATAATGAAGCATTGTTTTGAATGGCTGATGAGAAAGGAAACAAAAAAGTGTGAGCAGTGCATGTTTTGTTGCTGCCCATGTTAATGAATGAGAGCGTATGCAATGTTTGTTTTTAAAGCTGATGATGTGGTTTTATATAATGTTGCTTTCTTTTCTCAAAAGTCTTGCAGTGCTCTACTGTGGCACTAAACTGCTACACGTTTCTGTAAATGCAAGTGGTGATATTTATCACAATAATAACAAAGTTGAAGTGATTCCTCTAAAAGCTATGAAACATTCATAACACTGGCTATATACATACTTTATAAATATTTTTTCTGTTTCAGAATAAGATCATTCTGGACCCGCTAACATTCAGTGAGGCTCGCTTCAGGCCGTCACTTGAGGAACGTCTGGAGAGCATCATCAGTGGTGCCGCCCTCATGGCTGACTCCTCCTGCACACGCGATGATCGCCGCGAACGCATCGTAGCCGAGTGCAACGCCGTGCGCCAGGCCCTGCAAGACCTGCTGAGCGAGTACATGAACAATGTAAGTGATCGTTTTTGTTTCATTTGTTCAAAATGTTTTAAATTATATAGGTTTTATATATAAAATATATAAACCTTTTATAAAGGTTTAGTGAGGGGACTAATTGAGGTCCTATTCCTAACTAGATAACTAGAAAACAGACATTAACCATCAACAACCATGGCTATAGTAGACATACATGGAGTTGACACATACCATGTGAATACACATAATATTTCCCACAGAGTGCTTATTTATTTATACGTGCTGACATGGAACATGAAGAGCTTTCCGCATGGAATGCTTTAGTGTCATCACATATAGCAATCACACTTGGGTTAAAAGGGGATATATCAGGTTATATACATTTTGGAAGTTTTATGTATGGAAATTTCCAGAATGAAACTTCCAACATGGAATTACTAAGAAATGTTTTGAAGTATGCTCACCCGGGGTTATTTGTTCTATTCTGAAATATCAAAACAACTGTTTCTTTATAAATGTTTTAGTTTATTTTCAGTTTATTACTGTGACAAAAATCTGATTTTTAGAAGCCATTACTACAGTATTCAGGAATATTTGATAAATAGATGGTTCAAAAGAATACAAATCTCTTTGGTCTCTTTTGATCAGTGTCCTTGCTGTTTTCATTTCTGTAAAAAATGAATAAATAAGTAAAGGTTTGGGGTCAATCTTTTGAACTGTACTGTTTGCATTTCAATATATATATATATATATATATATATATATGAGCAACAATTTCCATATTTATCTTTTGACCTTCAGTCATGGATAGATACTGACTGTTCATCTTAAGAAAGTTCACCAGTTAAAGGGGCCTTAATATTCTTTCATAAATCAATACTCTGACCTTTCGCCATTCATAAACACTTTTTTTGTGTCCACTGGGGTTTGATATCCTTCACTCAAATGAAGCACTTCAAAACAGTTAATCCTATAGAACTATCAAGGTGGCGTGTATGCATATTTGGTGTGTGTCAGTTACTTTGAAACAGGTGTCACAAAGCCATTGGTAAGCGTTCTGTAATATTGATCTCTATGGTATCAATGGGGCTGTCTGGCTCTGACGCTATGAAGTAATCAATGGCTTCTACCCGACTATAATCTAATGTATATTTCTTAGTGCTGGTGTGTTCAAGCACCATCCAGGAACAGAGGGATATTAAATACAACCTCTCATTCGATTAGCGATGCCCCTTTAGTCAAAACACTACGCCAGTGGAGATGAATATCACATCAGCACTTCAATTACAAGCTCCTGCTATGAGAGGAAATGTGTATGCGTGGTTTGGATGCTGGTTTTATATCTCAGTTTAGTCTTTGAAGATGTTTTTTATTTATTTTTATTTTTTTGGCCGTGTTTGTATTTGCGTCTTTGTATTATGTGCATGCAAAAATGACAAAAATTGTATTTTTTTAGATAAATAAACCTAAAATCGAGTCATTAATTTAACCAATTCTTTCAAACAGCTGACTGATTTTGTAACAAAACACTGGCATGTGTAGAGGTACTTGTATTTTTACTTTTAGATGATATTTGGAGGAAAACATGTACTCTTTGTGTGATATTACATATATATATATATATATATATAATATGTGCGATTCATAGAATCAATGTAGGAACAGAAATTGTGCATACGCCTCACTTTGAGATGGAAAATCTATGAATCGCAAGTGATCGTGAATTTGAGCATGAATTAATGGTTTCTGCTCTCTGCCTTGTAAACGATTCCTAATCAATGTCAATAACACATAAAAAAATCACCAATGGTGTAGAGTGCATTTGTTGTGGCGTTATTGTATTGTTTATGTTTTGCAGGCTCTTCTGTTGTCATAACTTTCTTGTCCCTCAGGCTGAATTGCTGTAGTTTCTTAGATCACTTTAAGATGTTTCATTATTTTTGGTAGTTTCTACTAGAGAACCATAGCTGTAGGCAAGGAAGAATGTGCTAGTGATCTAAATCAAAGACCAAAGAGATGGCAAAACTTGAAAATCTTTGGTTTTGTTTCTATATCTGCTATTTGTCAAAACTTTTACATCTAAACGTTATTGACTTCTTGCTTCTTGGAATTATGGTTAGAGAGACACAAAACAGGGTACACTGTGCACAAAAAATACCATTGGTTTAGTTTCTTCTAAACCTTTTTGACTTCTTTTTGACTACTGTCCTTTCACCTTTTGCTCTAATCGTTCTTCAAACTCAAGCCTGAATGACTTTGTGGAATGACACAAGCTTGATCAATGTGCTGGTTTGCAATAAATTAAGTTCAAGTGACAAGAGAATGTCCATACTTGTCCTGACCGGTGGTGATCGTTGATTGGTGACACCCGCCCAGACTCCCAGACCACTGCTGAATCATCAGAATTGGCTGATTTAGTTACGGCAGCCCGGACAGGCCAATCTATCAATTGATCGGTTGGAGTAATGCATTGCTGACCTGGGTCACGGGAGCTCTGGCTTGTGGCTAGAGGTTGAGAGGGTCTAGAGCTTGTGTGTGTGGTGGTTCACCTCGCTAGCCTGGCCTGCAGTGCACTAAAGAGGATTTAGGGAGTTGGTTAGCAGAGCTTAATCTTGCACTTAGCGGGACGTGGCATTCCGGTGGTCACACTGCGTTTAAAGAAGATGGATGCCTATGTTCTTCGGCCCTCCAGGGGGCTACACAGAAAGACTTGATCAAGAGGCAGGGTCTCCGAACACTCCATCAGCCTAACAGCGCTGCTACCAGCCACGAGAGCGCGGAGCCTGTGTGACCCAAAGGATTACTTAAGAAGAACTTCAGATCAGTGAATGATAGAGAAGGAAATAGAAACAATTGGATGGATAGATTAGAAGCACTTACAAGGTTTGGTGTCACCTCCTACTCCATACCGCAGTACTGGAGGTGGATGAAGATGCTATTTTGTGATTTATTATAAAAAAGTTAGGTCGAATTGCTTGACAAATGCAGTTTTTATTTCTTTCTTTCCCTTTTCTTATTTTATTTTGAATAGGTTTTAATGCTATAAAAGACCTGGTGCTAGAGATCTTCTCGGGACCTAAAACTCATACATGACCCGAAGCGACCCAAACCACTTCATTCCCCTACCCGACGTGCATTACGTTTTTTTTTTTTTATAAAAACCCGACCCGACTGCATTTATTTTTTAACCTGACTGGTCCCGAAAGTAAGGCGTTGCACAGCTTGCAAAAGCCCTTTTCTTTATGAATATGCACCGTAATGAAGCGAGTGTAGGCTATTTCCTGATAGATCTTGCGAGGTTACAAACATATATTGCATGTCCACGTGCGTTTCTCAACACTTAACACCAATGTGCAAGTATGCGCCTTCCCCTTAAACCTAATAAACACATATTAAATAATCGCGAGCACTTTATTTTTTAAGAATTCGTACATTTATATTAACAATAAACAACTTTCCGGTCTGACAGCCTAGTGGGAAAAGGGAAAAGAACAAGAAGGAGGGTACTCGGTAAGACGCGTCAAAAAGTTGATGTTACGTTCCTTATGCCGTAAGATGTCTTTTGTATATCTGTCAATCACAACCAGACATTGGTTCATGGTGTTAGCATGCAAAAGCCTGCCAACAAGACAGGAATTTATTGTAAATAGATACTCCATTAAATTGTGTATGTTCAGGTTCATTTGGAAAAAATACATTTATTTTAAATTACCCTAGACCCAATGCAACTAATACCGAACCCGAACAAATGTCTAAGGCACTCGTCAAAGTTTTGGACCCGACCCCGCTCGGGCCTCGGGTTGGAGCACAGGTTTTTGGATGCAAGTGGACCTGTGAAGACCTCTACCTGGTATTTCAGTACCTGGAAATGAAAACATCGCAGCACCAGTGTTTTTAAGTACCGGTGGTACATTACCGAGTACCCGGTCAACTCGCTTCTTGATGCGTATGCCCTTATGATTTCCACAATGCAGAAAACACAGACAGAATCTCAAAATCTAGTTTAAAATAAATGTAGCCTAAAGTTTGCTATACTGTATACACTGAGGCGTGTGATGTTCACAGTGATTTCAGCATCTGCCATCTCAATGAGGACATAAATACATAAACATTTCCAGCAATGCTCTGAGAGTGCATTTTACAGTTTCATTTGAGTAAACCCACCCAGCGGCATATCTTATACACACCGAAATGTAAAGGTATTCACGGCAACCCGCCAAAATAAAAGTTTAGACAGTTTAGACATTGTGTCAGAAATATTATATAATTCAGAATAATGTATGAAATAGGCCACTACTACCATTAATGTTTAAAAAAGTTATTTTTAAAATAATCACACATTTTTTCTTTTGTTCATTTTAATAGTTAATCTCCTTTATTTATATATATAAAAAAAAGTGTTTATCTTTCATTAATTAAAAGACAAATTAAATTTGGGTGAAGCTTGTTCACTGTTTTTCATACTTTTGTTACTTGTGGAAAACTTAAAACACAATTTTAAATAAGTAAAGAATAGCACTGATTTTTGTAGGCCTACATTTTATTTTAGTTTGACTTTATTAATAAAAAACAAAATTGTGTCTTTTAATTTGCATGCTTTCGTGTTTTGTTTGGTAACGAAATTGGCCGAGAACTGTGGATTTTCACTGGTATCTGTACCAAATACAGACATTTTGGTACCGTGACAACACTAGTCCAGAATGGACTACAGTATGTATCACAAAACTAACATGGTATCAAAAATTCTCAAAAAAAGACATGAGCGTAGCGTTTATTAAATTTATAGTTTTTAAGTGTCTTTGGGCAAATTAATTAAGTGAATAAATCAGTGACTCATTTATAAAACAAGCTGACTTTAGAATACCAACTAGCAAACTACACTTCCTTTTTTTCAATTCAGTTCAGTTAAATTAATTCCTGAATAAATCAGCATTTTGAACAAACCATTTAAGTGAATGACTCATTGACTTTCTTTGATTTAATTTACAGTATTATATTATATTACACACTGATCATATTATATACTAATCTGATTTGATTTCATGGCTCAGTTTAAATATTTAACTCAACAGTTCAGAATGTTCCAGAACTTTAGTTTTATTATTACCATTTAAATAAAAGGTCTATGGTATACCAAAGTTACAGAATGTTGTGACTTTCTGCCCATCTCTCTAGAATAACTAATAACAAGCTGTCGTGACATGACACGATAATGTCATGTGATTGCTGGTGCCTCTGCACAGTGTCTTCCTAGCCGCACGAGCGCTTTGATGCCTCGATTTGGCAAGTGCCAGACATCGTCTCGCTGGACAAGACCAGTCATTTCAGAGAAAATAACCCACAGCATGCACGATAAAAAAGAAAAGAAAAACTTTCTTTTGCTCTCACCATCCGTCTCACTCCGTCTGCATCAGTGCAAAACCTGCCCCCAAAGACACAAGCAAAAATACACATGCATATCACACATTCCCCTTCAAGCTTTCAAGCAAAGTCTCCTGCAAACATCTCCTGTGATTTGCTCTCTACTTCTGCTAGCATGGCTTTCGCTGTTCTATTAGCCTGGCTACAAGAATGTTGAGTCATCTTGGATCTTTTCTAACCTCTCTGAAGATCGAGGTGTCCTTCATAGCTGTTGGCTACAACTGGTGTTTGTAGCATTTGGAAGTATGCTGTATGTTTGGCATCTCCCGAGTCCATTACCGATGACTGGAGAGAAACACACAGCGTGAAAGTCTGCAGGGAACCTAAACTCATGTGAGCTCTTGTTTTTTGCTTCTGAAGAGATGAGTGGGGCTTTGGATTTTCCAAGATTTTAACTGCATCTCTGCCTGATGGCTCCTGATCCCCGTCTCGATCTTTCCAACCTCATTAGACATCATCTCCTCCTCTTCTTTCCCTCTGTTTCTCCTTGCTGACAATGTTTCTCCTGGCTTCTTTTGTAGCATCAAGTATGAAATGCCCCACATAATATGAAGCAGTTTTTTTCTGTTGCCCAAAATAAACAATTTGCAGGAATGCGATCCCCCCCTTTCTCATTTTTTTAAGGATTCTCATATTTTCCGTCCGGAGGTATGACATGTGTGATTTGCGTAAATCCGATGAAAACAAATCTGATGTCAACATAAGAAAAGCCTTAACAGTGTTTTTTAGCATTAAAAATAAACAATTTTAAACATTTTTTTTTCTTGAATTGTATTACAATTTTAAATAGTTTAAACTTTATTTTTATAGCATTCAGCACCGAAATGCCAGAATTAATATTAATTAAATAACTACTTTAAATAACTACATTGTTATAATTAACAATTATATAACTATAAATATGCATAAAATCCATAACAAACATTAAAGCTAAATCAATGAATAATAATATAAAAAACTGCTATAGTTTAGCATAGAATAAAAAAGACAGCCATACATATTAGTTTTGCAGAATTAGTGTTTAGTAGATAAATAAATAAATAAATAATACACTGATTGCATGCCTGAATTTTCATTATTTACTCATGTCTTATGTCATTCTAAACTAATATAACTCTGTTCTGCAAAACATAAAAGATGTATTGAAGAATGCTTCAGCTGTTTTTTGTCCATGCAATAAAAGTCAGTGAACATTTTCAAAAGATCTTCTTTTGTGTAAAAAAAAAAAATCTCTCTCTCTCTCTCTCTCTCTCTCTCTCTCTCTCTCTCTCTCTCTCTCTCTCTATATATATATATATATATATA
>JAUMHQ010000044.1:19400390-19413947 GCA_032361165.1 Enteromius paludinosus | reverse complement strand
CTCTCTCTCTCTCTCTCTCTCTCTCTCTCTCTCTCTCTCTCTATATATATATATATATATATATATATATATATATACATAGTTTGAAGTTTCAGCATACGACTGAATAAATTATGATGATTAACATTTTTGGAAGAACTTTCCTTCATGAATGCATCTGCTCTTCATAGCTATTCCTCAGGCAGGTGAAGCTAACATTGTCACAGGTAGCAGACACAGACTCCTAATTAATGTCGAGCAATCAAGCCACGAGCATTTCTCACGAGTAAGCTCTCTCTCCCAGCACGTCAAGCTGACTTAATGTCAAGACTCATATTAGACTGTTACATCAGATCACTATTTCTGAAATTCTTACTGTACCGTTGTTAGGTTAGAAGAAATGTCTTGGCTCGTGGCTCATCCTCTGAGTTACCGAAACTCGTGCTAGATGTCTTTTTTGCTTATAAGAAACATCCTCACTAGACTTGACCTTTCTGAGGCCGTCACAGATCAAAGACCACCTTAGGCATTTCAGGTTTGTTTTTGCAGTGTTCCTCACCCACTTCTTCATTGAGAGTCTCTTTCCAGCCAGATTCCACACTTACGCCCTATTAAGCGGCTTGTATGGAGCGATCCATCAGCCTTTTCCCATAGCGACTTGAATACCCTCTCTTCCATCTGTCAGGCCCTAATGCCCCTGGCTTGTTTTTCTTCACCAATAAGAGGTGCTTTCTGAAGAGATTTCTGAAAGAACTCTTGTATGCTGCACCAATGCTGCATTTACAGAAATTGGAAATACAGTAGAAACAATATAAAACAACCATTTTATAATTTTTTTATTTATTCCTGTCATTGCTGAAATGTCGCATGTTCCTTCATAAAGCATTAGATAATTTTATTTAGTAATTTTTTTAAGATTTTTATTTTTTTTTAAACAGTGGTATATGCATGTCATATGAATGTGTTTATTCATTAAATTGTTCTGTACTGGTTGATATTGGATTTTTAATCATGCATCAATGCAATCATGTAGGTCAATAAGAAAATTCATTTTAAGACACTAACAATTTAATGCTATTAAACTTAATTTTTTAATTAAAAAAAAGTAAAAGTTCAATTTTATGTATTTGTTTTAAATAATTCTATTTTTTTATTTTTTTATGTATATGCTTTTTATTAAATTAATATACAGAAAAGATCAGCTATCATTATCAGGCAGACAGGTAACATAGATACTTTCTTACTCAAAAGTGCCATAACAGCTGGGACAAAATGAACTTTTGGCTTTTGTAGATCATCTGCACCTTCACAAAGGCATCTGAAACCAGTAATGAGAAAAGTATAAGGACACACAGTTGCAAACTCTCAAGGAGGAACCTTTTATCTCCCAATTTTCTTTACAAGGACTCTTTCCTGCATGCTGGCCCTTGGCCTTGCTCTGGTAATGCAGGGAGAGAAGGACGCGGGCAAGAGGTGCATTTCTTTTACATTCTTTTCTCCTTCACATTTCTCCTGAGCTCTATCAGTGTTAAACTAGACTTGCACTCCCTTCCTCCCCAAAAGAAAGGTTTGCAGGTTAGAAAACAAAATTGGTCTCCATATATAGTCAAAGGGCTTAATTCAACACCGCTATGCAAGATAATTCAGGCAGGGTAGGAGTTTATAATTCCCCAACATTTTCATTAATTTGCTCCTCATGTTTGCTGCCTGCAGTAATCAGGGGAATGAAATAGGGCTCAGAATGATGATAAATCACTCCGTGGCCATGTTTTCTGCGGTGCTGCTTCATTACTGAATGGTGATGAGAGTGAAAATAGTCTTCGCATTGCTTTGTGAGTCAAGGGAGGGTGGATTTTGAGTGTGTGTGTGTGTGTATATGTGGGAGATGTGTCATTTTCTACCCTCTTACCAGCTGTCATTTTCTTTCTTTTTTTTCTGACTGTATTTCGAGCAAACATGCACTCTTGTTTTGCTTTATGTCTGTGTGCATTGTTTTGTGTGGAGGATCATGTGTTAGTATGTGGAGGTCGCTGTATTTTGTTCAACCTTTTTTTATTTTTGCTTTTATATTTGTTTGCTCCAGGCTGAACGAGGACCTCACTCATTTCATTTCGGGTTTGTTTGTTTTGGTTTGAGCCTGTCCGTGTTTTTTTTTTGTGACTGGTTGTGTATCAGTCTTGGGGTTAGCAGGGTTTAAAGGCCTGAGTGTGAATCCAAACAGGGCAAAATCAATCTTGCCTCTGCGCCTTTCTTGAATGACTCACTGGTCATTCAGCTGTTTTCACGGTGCTAGTTTCAATATGCTGAGAATGTGATATGTATACCTGTATCCCTGTTTGTAAAGAAGCGAAGATGCTCATTTCCTGCAAAACCATGTCGAAATTAGCTGTGGTGTTGAAAATAGCTATTGAATCACCACATCAGTCACTTTTGGAGTTTGTGTTCTTGAGACATTGAAGGATGAGTTATTTTATTTTTTAATTTTTTTTTTTTTTCTTCCTATGAAACAAGTAGAACTTGTTATAATGTAATAAATATTGACTATTTTCTATTCAAAGGCTGCTCAGAGTGACCTTGGCTTTTATAAACTTCAAAAAGGAGACCACAATGCTTCAATAAAGTTATCTATATCACTTATGTATTTTATTCCAAGCATGAATAAAATCCCGGCAAGCTGATAATTATTTTCATGCTCATGCCATTCCAATCCTGTAAGACCTTTGTTCATCTTTGGAACACAAATGAAGCTATTTTTGATAAAATCTGAAAACTGTCTTGCACTTCATAGACAGCAAAGCAGCTTTCACATTTAAAGCCCAGAAAGGTAGTAAGACCATTGCTATAGTTTAACAAAAAAAAAATGAAAAAAATTCTGTAATTAATTATTCACTCACACTTCATTAATCTACAGTATGTTCATCTTCGGAGCACCAGAAGGTATGAACACCCTTAGCTTCGTAAAACTACAGTTAAACTGATGTCATATGGATTAGGCCTAATTTACCAATGTTCTTGCTACGTTTCTGGACCTTGACTGTGGTAGCATACTTGATGTCTATGGGAGGGTCAGAGAGCTTTTAGAATTCCTAAAAAAATATCTTCATTTGTGTTCTGAAGAGGAACGTCCTACAGGTTTGGAACGACATAATGAGTAATTAATGTGAGCAATTAATGACAGAACTGTCATTTTTTTGTGAAGTCTGAGCACCGTTCTAAAAGGTACATTTATTCTGTGTTCTTATTATCGTATTTTTATCTTATATATTTTTACTTCACCTTTTCAGAATGTGACTTTTGTCAGACCGGTCGACAAGCCTGAGTGTCATTTGAACCAGCAGCTCAGTGTGATGACGCATGACAGGTCAACATGTCTGGTTCACTCTTAGTCATGCACATTCCGCTCTTTAAATAATCGCTTGTGTGAAAAGCATCAGCCTCTCTCGAAAAAGTCTAAGCGTCCATCCGGTGAATTATCTTTCTGCTCTGGCTTGACGTCAACATTCCCTCGGCATCCTTATTGCGTGCTTCCTTTAATAAAGTCAGGAAACTGCTGTCTGCCAACAGTCATGCTTGCTTTCAATTAAGGGCATTTCAGAGGCATCGTGCCGTGAATCAGACCACCCGCCATTCGAGCGGGTCCCGAGTTGCTTACGTCGATGTATGCGAATGCGTGTCCGTGCCGCAAGGCCACGCCACTCTCTGCCGAGGTGATGCAGCCACCCGGGATTTAATTGGGTTTTTAGGCTATTTCATATTAAGGGAAAGAGATGGAATTAACTAGAGACAAATTAATGTAATAAAAGCTCTCAGAGCTGCATGCCCATCGCATTAGCGGCGATGGCACTTCCCCATCCTCCCCTCCGAGATTCAACTGGACCACGCCCCCCACCCTTAAGAGCCATCTTTGGTGAGAGCGGCTAACTCGATTGACATTGATAGGTGGATGGAGCTGTGGAATCGAGTGTAATTGAGTTAAACGGGCAGACATGGATCTGAGGAGCAGGGCTCTAACTATGTTAGCACGCTACATATGTTAGCGTTATGAATGCAGGGGTGAACTCGGCTGGGTGATGGAGCATGCAGTTCATCCTGCGGGTGGAGAAGTGCATGCTGGGCTGTAGGGGTAAACCATGTGGAACCGTTCAATCAGAAATCAGAGTAAAAGAGCGGGAGGAATGTGGAAAGAGAATATGGGAGAATAAAGGAGATGAAAAATGCTGACTTGTGGGCCTGCTGTTTGCCTTTAGACAAGATTCAAATCATTCGGGTTTATTGCTACTGTTATTATTCTCGTTGTTGTCAGCTGTTTGATTTTTGCCCCTTAGTAGGTTAGTAATGATAATGCACACATAAACTGAGTTGACATGTCATTTGACTTAATTGCAGTCACTTATATCCTTTTACTCACATGTGTGCATTTGTATTAGCAAAAAGCATTTGTCTGCATCAGTGATTGCCAGTCTCTTTCTTTCACTTTGAATCAGCTTTGTTAAACGTATACAGCAGACATTTTTATTTAAAAGAGCACCTTTTTTATTTCTAAGTTTAAAGTATTAAATAGGATTATATATATAACAAATAATGCAGATATAATAAAAATAATAATAAAAAATAGAATCATTATTTTTAATTATTATTATTATTATTATTAATAATTATTATATAAAACATTATAAGTTCTGAATTATTATTGTTATTATATAAAATAAATAGATATGAATTTAGAGTATTTAGAGTATTTCAGCCAGTCAAACAATAATCAAACTAAAGGCTATTATAAATGTATTCCAATTTTTTTTTTTTTTTTAACTCCCTTAGTTTGGACTATAGCTGTTGGTGAGCCTGTTCTTTTTTACCCCCTTTTTTTTAGGGATCAAAGTGAGTCATTGTACTGATGTTAATTTTAGTTATATTAAAGACACTGCTTAATATAATATGAGTTCAAAACAAACATATTCTTGTTCAGTGATGATGATGAGCTGAAAGTTTGGGAAACACTGGTCTACATTATAGAGCGCTTTTAGATTTCCTTTCATTGATCTTGTGTATTTAGTACACATTTACCACAGTATCTACAAGATATGCTTAATGGCATACGAGATCAAGCTTAAAGAATCTATCGAGCATGGACTCGATGATGTCTGCCATTGTTGGGTCATTTGTCATTCCCCCACGCATAGCTGCCTCGCACGTGAGGATCCAGCCTTTGTTACCATTCCTCTGCAGGTCTTTATCCTGTCAGCAGCTCCAAATGTGTAGTGTTAATCCTTTTTCAGTTTGGAGCTCAGAGCTCCAGAAAAATTTTCTGTCAACATGCAAACATCTATAAATAAGTCATATCGCCGCAATGTTTCAGCGTGGTAGCATGCACACCCCTTCAACGGGTGAAAATGAATGTCCATCTCGCCCTAGTTTATTGTCCCCTCTTGTTTACTACATGAAAACATTAAATATAAATGCAGATCTAAAGAGACCAAGGCACTAGGGTCATGTATGATGCATGAGATTATTTACCCTGACTCTATATTTTCATACTTCATACTACAAACAGATGTGAGAGTGAAATGACTCGGCTGTCTCTGTTTTGTTTTTTGTGGACTTTGTGTTGGTGTCTCTGTGACCGAATGAGTATGTTTAACAAAGCCACATGCTTAGTGATTCAATGAACAAAAATTATGATTTGCTATAAAGGACATTTACAATGACAAATCAGCACAATGTCTCATAGTAAATTCTGCTTAAGTTTATATGATCCATGAACCGTGTACATTTTTTGTTATTTTGTTTAATAATTGTATCATTGGGATAAAAGTCTTTTTAAATCTAAATTTGCTATCTTTAAGCCTACTTTGTAGTCAGTTTCTTTCTTCCTGAAAACTGAAGTCTGTCTGGAATTTGAATTGTGGCTTATAGTTAACATAACCTCCATTAACACCCACAGTTCAACAAATGTCAAGAACTACAGTCCATTCTTCACTTGTGCAATTAAACCAGTATAATACAAATAACTTAAAAGCGTTTGAACATGAAGTAAGTAATTTTAGAAATGACAACACTGCAGAAAATAAAAGAATAATAAATTATCTGTGTCATCTTCATCTCAGACTTTTTTTTTTTTACCTATATTTAGTTGATTTTGTTTGCTTATTTTTTTTTCTGTGTATGGTTACACATAAAAAAGCTAGTATTGTATACATTTATTGCAATTTAATAATAATAAAATTAATTTGTTGTCATTGTTATTTTTTTATTTTATTTTTTTAGGGTGAACGATCCCTGTAACTAATCATCGGCAATTTCAAATCAGATCAGTCACCTCTCTACTTACTGACTAGAAATCAAGCCAATATTAGAGGACATAGACGTGTGGCTAGATTACAGTCATGGTGGCTATAAATCTGATTAGTATTGTTTCTAACCAGCAACGGTGCCACAAATGACATTAATTGTTCTTATCGGTCCAATAAGACCCTCCTTTCCTCGTCAGCCCATAGATTAGACCGACTGTTCATCAGTTTATCTGATACGAGCTGTTGCTATTAGTCTGTCTGGGTTTTACAGCCCTATCCTGTAAACACTAGGGTAACAGGGGCCGCCGAGTCCAATTTATAGAAGCTCGACAGGCTATTTACACAAGCCAGATAGAAAAATGGTTCTGATAGTAGATCTTTTGATCAAAAGAGCTGATCTCCTGTGTGCTGGTATATAGTTGGATGCATTTTAACCTTGACAAATTCCAAACTGCTTTGCTGATGGTTAATATTAAAACAATACTGGGAGTGGAGGTCACTAGAGCATTTGGTGTGTAACCAGAGTCCATTTATCATCAGAGTCCGCTTGGTGTGAAACTGTAATTGAACTCTGGTTGGGACTTTTATTTGAATTACATATAAAATGGCCATTCTTTTGGATCCTACAGTTTTAACGTTAAAAAAGAAGCTTAATGCGAACATTTATTTTAATTTATTTTAAGTAAATCATGATCATTTTAAAATGCATTTGTTCAGGTTGCTTGAAATTGGCATAAATGTAATACATTTCTGCAATTAAAATGAATTGAAATATGGGTAGCTGTGAAGAAGGGCGTATTTTATCAACTTTTTAATCAGATTCAGAACAAATTAGATTTATTGATGGTAAGTATTCAGTTTATTGTGTTTTTAAAACACACTTAGTTTATTAGTATACTTGCAGAAATCATACCTTATTTGTTATGTACTGTATATGTACTGTATATATAAATAAACACACATACAGCATATATTTTGAAAATATATTATACAGTATATTACATTACAAAAAATGTACTTGGATTTAAACATTCATATTTTAGATAAACATTTTTAATATATGAGCATATTTTTGTGTGTGTGTGTGTGTAATTATACAGTGCATACTGTACATATATTATCTAAACAACATCTTTTATTTTGGATACGGTTAATGGTTAGACAGCACTTTTTTGGAGTGCAAGAACAGTTTCTTGAATGAGGGAATTTGTGACGAAATGGAAATCATTTATTGTGTCGAATCAGTTTCTGATTTCTCATAGCAGTTGTGCGCTTTGCACTCAAGATATTGCCCTCTCTCCTTTTCCTTCGCTGCTTCTCTCCTCCTACGCCATCAGATAGGTGAGGCTTTGACCTT
The DNA here is from genome assembly GCA_032361165.1 of Enteromius paludinosus. Lineage (NCBI taxonomy): Eukaryota > Metazoa > Chordata > Actinopteri > Cypriniformes > Cyprinidae > Enteromius > Enteromius paludinosus. The sequence goes on along the minus strand of JAUMHQ010000044.1, from coordinate 19,406,321 downwards.
AATTCTTCACGGTCTGTCAGCCGCTCCACGGCTGGCACAGCGGGTCATCAATAATGTCTGGCCCAGCATTGCCCACTGTTGGCACTGCGAACCTGCGGCTGCACTGCGCCCTACCAAGCCCCGGGAGAGTTTATTAATGAGACTAGCTTGAGTGGGCATAGGTGAGAAAGTGTGTGTGAGAGAGAGAAAGTCTTGCTGCAGGGGTTCCAAACTGTAGTACTAGGGGTCTGTCTCCAAGATACCCATTTATTAGAGGAACCGTTTCACCAGCCATCTCTGAAACATGGGTAAGAGTCAGGAAATGCCCTGCGGGTCAGTTCTCCAGTGAACAACATTCACTGGATGCAAAAACCTTCACACTGCCTGTCTTTCATAGGAAAATGTGAACTTCTAGCCGCCTTTTTGCATTTGAGTTATCAAAAAAAAAATAAAAAAATAATTAGAACCAGATTCCTTCAATTTTGTATGATTCTCATCCCTATTGCTTGCACACTGTACTTAGAGCTGAACTAGGAAACAGATTGAGACACAGTGTTCCATAACCAACTTGTTTGATGTCAGGAAAAAGTGAATCTCCCATCACAGGTGCTGTACATTCCGAAACATACATCTTTCTTTTTATTTTAGATTCTTGTTTTACTGGCTAGCACAATCTGGTGTGCCGTGCATCATCATTTCAGCAGAGCTGACATCTTAAATCAGTAGCCTCTCTTTCTCTGGGTCACTGTGGTTTTCACCGAGGAAGCTGAGTGGTCTCATTCTCCCACATCTATCCACCTTCGCTCCTGTAATTACCTAAAAGCATTTGAATACGATCCTCAGAATGACAGATTGTAGGCGTCTGGATAAGCTGGGCTGTAATGTGAAGACTGCTGTCGGTGTGTCCGTGTTTGTCTAAATATATGTGAGCGTGTTGACATGAAGGTGTGAAAATGCTTTTACTCTTGACAGCTGGAGCATCAGAGCCTCTGTGAAACCGTTGAGTCACATATTTAATATATTCTTTACTGCCCTGTAAACTTTCCAGCATGTCATTATTACAAAGCTACACATTTTTTTGGTAGAAAGGAAGAAATGCACAAATGTGACACTTTTGTGTGAAGAGCAAAACAAACCTACTTTTCATTTGCTCTACATAATCTGTGCTTTTAGTTTTTTGAGAGTTAATTAAAATTGTTTTCCATTTAACGGCTGAATAATGTGGATCTTTCTGCAGGTATTTGAAAACGCACTGAATACTTTAATAGAAGACCTATACAAATGCGAAATTATTGACCTTTCTGTTATTTTTAAGGGCAGCTATTAAGGCCACAGTTCACTTCAGTCATCTATATCTGATAAATGGCCATATTTTAGTTTTTAATGGAAATATGCACAATAAAAAGCCAAAAAAGTCTGTCTCTAAAGCATTGAAGGTGTTGCTAATCAAAAGGCATAGGTTATCATGACTTTTGGAAGTTTGCCTAGGTAGGGAGCTCGTTACATTTCCATCGTTTCAAATCATAGAGCTTCTATCTTTATTTCACAGCAGGCTGACATCACTGGAGTGATATGTGTGTGTGTGTGTTGCCTAAGCATCAGCAGAGGGCCTTTTTGTGTGTGCGCAGCAGGACGGCACAGCCATAATTAAGGCAATTAATTCAAACGAAGAAGAGCGTTGCACATTAGCCAAAACATTTGCACACTGCTGATTTCAGCCGCTGGCTTTAAGAAATGTCAGTGGCATCAGGGCTGATCTGATTAAGTGTTTGCTGTCTGTTAATGCACAATTAAAGGAAGGGGGGGGGGGAAAGAAAAAAAGAAAGTAGTGTGTGTTGTCACTATACATGCATTGTGAATTGAATCGTAATATGAGTATGTAATATATAGAAGTTACTCACAAAATAGCATGACCTTGGGAACTATCATTGTCTTCTCCTTTCAAAGCTCTAGAAAATTGGTGTATCTCTCTGTCTTACTGTCTTTCTTTCAGTTTGCATCTCCTTGTCTACCTTTCTTCCGCTCTCTGACCTTGGCCTTATCATATTCAACCTCCTCTATTTCCTGTAAGAGCTGCTCAATGACTTCGTCTCCAGATTGGGCTGTTAGGGAAGAGTTCACCAGGCGCCTATCGGGCACATTTATCCCAGACTGTTCCAGAAATGAGTCAAGCAAATAAGCAGGGGAGGAGGTGCTGGCCGTGCAGATGGCTGTCTCTGACACGGAGAACAAATTATTCACCCCATAGAGGCTAATGTACATTAGCGAGGCGGCGTCTGCTGCCGGGAGGAGACGACAGGGACAGGTATCCTCACAATTCTTCTGCTGTGAGCCACACAACTGCAGGCTTTACAAAATGCTCATTAATCCACCGCTGATGGTTTGGTCTCGCTGCAGTCGTACGGCAGGGGAGCTGGAAGAACTGGTAGTTCTCGATATGACTTATCAGTGCTCAGAGATAAAGAAAGAGAGACAACATAGTACAGCAGGGAAATATTCATCTCTTTCCTCTCCCTGATTTTTATCCGATTAAAGCTCAGCGTTATGTACTGCATGATTGTCTAAATCACTGAGTTTGCTATAGGCTTAAAATGACCCAGTGATTCACTATTATATGTGCCATATTTTACAGTAACTCACACTGCAGTTGACAACTAAACTCCATTTTCTGCAGCGCCAACGTGCGCTTTAATGTTTTTCTTTCAGTTCAGCTATTTAGGGGTCTGTCATTTTTACCATGCCTCAACAACCGCATGTAGCGAATTAGACATTAGGGGCAGCATAAGGAAAAAATACCAATTCGACAACCATGCAGCAAATGTAATATTCATAAATGTACATGATGGTGTTCTGTGAAGCTCATATGAAGTGATGTGACATGTTGGGGAAGAATTTGAAAGGGTTTATCTGTGATTGGTTAAAGTAGGGCCCTATAAAATCTGTTCCCAAATTTATTTATTTATTTATTTATTTTCAGTAAAAAAAAAATTCTGGATTCAGTGGTTAAATTCAATTTTATTAATCAAAAAGCATGTCTAATTAATAAAAAAAAATAAAAAATCAATAACGCATATTAATTGAAAGTTATACAATTTAACAGCAATTCATTAAAAGCTTAACAAAATTCCATTAGAATGGTTTTATCAAATTTTAATGATCAAAAGTATATCTCTAAATAATTAATTTTATTCAAAACTTAATTCAGTCATTCGTTCAGTCATAAACAGTGTGTTGTCTATTACAATATTCCTTAAATATGTGCTTTAAGAATAATTTTATTAGTAGTAGTAGCATATAATTTCATCAATTAATATAGTAATATATCAGAGCAGAAATTATGTCCATGCGTTCATGTTTCATGTTATACAGTAAAGTCCATTTTTCTGACTGGAAAATGTGATTCTGTCCACATTCTCACATTGCAGAAATCATAGGACCCTAAATAAGATAAAAAGCCTCTCGAGGCTGTTATTTTTAAGATGAGTAATTGAAATCAACCTAACTGTGGTAGAATAATGCAGGTAACAAATGAGTGGCGTTTTTTTTTATTTTTTTTTTTATTATTATAATTTTTTTTTTGTAACAGCATTATGATAAGCACACCAATATTTGATTGTTTGTTGTATGATGGTTGATTTGATGAAGATCTGATATTTGTCTATTGGCTTTTTAATTTTGCAGTAAATTGCATTTCTAAGTTTCAAACTCAATTTGAAGGTTTGCCATCTAAGTGCCATCTGTGTCGGCTCTTGCGGTTATAACTTTAGCTCAAATCTGATGTGTCTTTGAAAGCCAATATGGAAGCTGACATCTGTTCAATCTCTCCAAATGCTTCTTGCCATCGTATCTGTGTGAGATCTTTCTGATTGCCCTGTGGTCTCCAGAAAATGTTTAATCTCTTTGGTAGATGACGACCTGCTGTGGTAGCAACAGTAATTATGTGTATGATTTCCTTTCACTTGGTGATTTAATGTGAGCTTATCTAAGAAGCAGATATTTGATCATAAGGGCTTTTTGCAAGCAAACACATTGATGTCCTGGTATCTACACTGCTTTTTTTTAATTAAGCAAATAGAGATTGCTCCTTAAAAAACAACCAACATCCCACACACACATGGGTGGACATGCAATTTAATCATCCTATAAATGCAGTTCAGTATAAAGACCTCTGATAACCAACCCATTTAAGAGTTTGATAATAAAGGCAATATGTTTGCTGGGAATAGGGCATAACACATTTTCTTACAGAGGCCTGTGTGTAGAACTGAAAGACATGCCATATGGGGGGGTGAGTGTTCAAGAGGGAGAGAGACGTTGAGCAATACGACGCCTGGATGTAGCTAATACGAAAATGACCTTTTCCAGAAATATATTGCATTGGAAACAGACCACATTTAGTCAAGCTACAGTGACCCATGTCTAGTAATGATTTATGGATTGATCCACCGCTCTTATGGAGAAAAAAAAAAGTTCTTGGGTTGATACCTGTGCTCAAATATTTTGTTGCACCTCCAGCACTCACTTTTTTTTTTTTCAAACCTTTTCCAATGAATAGTCTGTCTGTGCCATTTTGTGCTGACTTAGAACTTTTGTTGGCAGTGCCAGGCCATGGCAGGATGCAATTGAAATGATTATTGATTGCTGTGAGTTTCCAAAGTGAGCCCACATATAAACAACATCTTAAAGGTTTTGTAAACAATTTCAGTTCTAGTGTCAACTTCCAACATTTTGTTAATTTCAGCCACGCGGTCACTCTCCAAAACACCACCAGGTGAAGAGTGTTTCTGATTAGACAATTTTCTGATTTGTATTAATAATAATAATAGTAATATAGCCTAGTTATTACTAATTAGATAATATAAGGCAATTTTTCCCTCACTTTTAAACCTTCACCAGGGTTTGAAGACTCTGTTGGACAGAAGTGTTACAGTGTATTGTCTAAACTGAAGTTGTAAAGCCTAATGACAGCTGTTTAATTTTGGGAATAGTGGGCATGTTCCTGCTATTATGCTGGTGCATGATCTTCTTGTTGTTGACATTTTGCATGTTTCAAGTACAAAACCGTTTATATAGTATATAGTATTTCTGAATGAATTGGGTGAATCAGTGATTCAAATGCCCATTCATAAAGTGAGCCTTTTACTGAATTCTGTAATGAATCAGCTGTTTAAACAAATCAAACCACCTGTTGGCAGATTTAGTTTCTTATTTGGAGTATTATTCCATTTAAAAACTAAATTACATATTAACATATAAATGCATTATTTGAATACTCGTAGTCACAGTGTTTGTATTGCTTATATTACAAAATTGTAGGATACAAAATGTGACTGGTTTCCTGAAGCCAACTACAAACAGGGTAGTTCATCCAGTAGAGTTGTGCAAAGCAGCTGGTATTTGTATCTGTATTTGTTGAGGGGGAAATCGAGTAAAATTCAAAATAGGCGTAAAAATCTATTTTTTGTTTTTTTTGCATTAGATTGGTTAAGTTGGTTTTTTAAGACTATTTTGCAAATTACAGAGGTAGGGGTGGGCGATGTGGCAAAAATATATTACAATTTTTTTTTTCAAAAATAACACGATTATATCATGATTCTTTGTCATTGATTTTACTATTTGCAAGTTGTCTGAGCAGTTGTCTTTGTTTTTATAAAAACAAAGCCTTTCAAGGTAACAAAGTATAAAAAAAAAGAAGGGCAGATATTTAGGCCAAAATGAGCAAAGATGAAAATCGTTGTCATTTAATCTTTGTTCTTTGAATAGATACACATTACAAATAAACATACAGTAATATGAATAAAACAAACAGTGCTTTTATTTTTCAGCAACAATAGGTGTATTCAGCAGTATTGAATGGTAAAACACTACATCCATTATTTACTCTCTCTCAGCTCGTTTTTATCTGAATGAGTTTCTTTTTTCTGTTGAACATTGTATTAAATTCAATGAGGA
>JAUMHQ010000044.1:19369151-19387068 GCA_032361165.1 Enteromius paludinosus | reverse complement strand
AACACTAGATTATTTATTTTTGTATTTTTTTTTTTTGTCTGGAAAAAGTAGCAAGCAAGACAGTCTGTAATTGGCTAAAAGCTATCCGTATCGATCTGCTTCGAGCCTCATTAATAATGGTATTAATTATTAGAGTTAATTGTCAGAGCAGTGACTCTAGTTAGAGTTTGAGGGCAGAGGGAGTTTTAAGTTTTGAACAAAACCTCCCATCACTTCAAATATTCATTTGCTCCTCGTGAAGAGAAATAGAAAATAATAATAATTAAGGGAAAAGGGAATTCAAAACAACTCCCAGCAGCGCTGAGATGAAATGACAAACATGCAATATTGATACAAAATAAGCTAGAAGGGCTAAAAATAGGCCACAGAAGCGCTTTGATTGGAGGATGGCTTAGATTCGTTCAGAGTTGGAAAAGAGAAGGGTGAATTTAATCAAACAACTGGTTCTACGGCTCCATTGTTTCCCCTGCTGCCAGTTGCCCCGTCGCTGGTACGGTTAACAGCTATTGTTAGTGAAAGATTTGTTTTTGTTTTCCTCAGTCCAACCACCTGTTTTGAGAAGGAAGATTGTGAATAGCTACAATTTCTTTTCCTTTTTCCAGCCGTGCAGGGAACAATGCTGTCATCACTGTGTTGATGCTAGGAATCTGCCACTCAGTCAAATAGAGGTGTTTTTTTTAATACTCTCCAGAGGATTCATTAAAAACCAAACCACACATTGCAGTGTACATATTTTGGGCTTGGCTTCAAAATATGTCATGAACAGTATCATTCATGGGGATAGAAAAGATTGTAGTCCAAGGAGTGTCAGACCATATGTTCTGAATAATGCGTTAATGTCTTCACCTGACAGAAAACAAGCATAAACAGCAAATAAAATAAGTTAAAGTCAAGAAAGAACTACAGCATGGCTAGACTAATCAGAAAAGGGCAAAGCGTGTCACATTGCTTATCATTTACAACAGTAGGAATACATTTTATTGGTTTAGCTTGGCTTAGCTTCATATACGCATCAAATACAGTGCTGAAAATAGAACAGTTTCATATCAAGTATTAAAGGATTCAAAGGGGGCAGGACTTTGGAATTCATAATAAAACTGTTTGATTTGATTGTAAAAATATTTGCTCAGCCTTACATTGTCCCTTTAAGGCATATCCCAGTCATACATGACAAATTAATACTTCACACATGCAGCTGGTCAGAACAAACTCAATTCCACCTTTTTAGGAGACGACACAAAAAACACACCCACTTAAATAGTCCAAATTTAAATGCATACACTTACATGCACTCTCTCTCACACACACACACACACACACACACACACACACACACACCACATCTTCACAGTGTCCCCTATGCGTACTAAACAAATCCATCATTATAACAGCCAAGTCAGTGAGGTGACAACATAGTAGATGTAAAGTGAAATCTCCCTTTTTATAATCAGCCTGCTTTTGTTGTTTAGTCCAGATGCTTTACGCTGTGGTAGTAATCCTGAGCTGAGCTTAGAGACTGCATATAGATAAGCAACAGGCGTATACAAACACAAGCACACACAAAGCCTGGGCAAGAGCAATTCATGGGCTTGTTGCTGCTGCGGTATCTCATCTTCCTCCACTGCTGGTATGAACACTAGGGAGCAGCCTGTACCTTCTCTCAGAGGCCCTGTGCTTTCACCAGCGCAGCAGCCACTGATGCGGTCTGCGCACGATATAACAATCCTTCAGGATGATCACTCACACAATAACAACGGCTTACCACAGGACATCTTTTAAAGTAATGTCACATTTAAACAGAAAGCCACAATTAAATATACATCTAGAATTTGGCTAGCCTTTTTCATGGGAGAAACAAAACGAAATAAAATCAAACGTAATGGATAATGAATCACACCTATTTCAAGTACGTTTCGATAGAAATGTTTAAGGCCTCCTCTCGCTCTGATTTTTACCCCTTGGTTGAGGCTCTTTTTTTATGTGTGAAGTCTGTCGAAGCAGTGAAGGGAATTAAGGTCTTAGACACTCCTTGTCTTGTTTATTTGCACAGCACACAAATGTTTGACTTTATCATGTGAGAGCCGATCAAACCGCGTCAGCCTATTTTGTTTTTTGCTAGTTTGCTTAATCTATTCAGGATAGGTACAAGGGGGAGCAACTGCAAACAGCCATAGCAATCAAGCTTAGCACAGTGATTATATCTCAGGGAGAGACGAGGAGATCTGAATCTTAGACTGAGGCTTAACATTTCAAATGAAGTGAAGCGCTCCCAACAGCCCTGCTTATTTACATCCTGCAATACGGCAGACCTCTCCGAACATCTTTCCCTGTGATCACAGACAAAAAAGCAACCCTCCAACTCACCTGCAATAATGAGTACTGTGAATTGCAATTCATTTATTTAAACATTTGTATTTTCCTCTTTTTTTTTTCTCCATAGATTACAAAAGAAATAGGATAACATCTTGCATTTTATCCCCACTCTTGCATTTCTGCTGTTAACATATTTTACATAGAATCTTTTTTAAGGGTTTCTTTGTTTTGTTGTTTTCCTCTCTGATTTTGTCTGTTTGTTACCACAGTAAAAAAGTCATTCTGGTTGTCCTCGATAGCTTTAGAAAGTCCTAGAATATCCTGTAGTAGAAAGACACATTAAAGCTCAAATATCCACTCTTCATAAGAGAAGCCAGGACAGGTCAACATAATTATTCCACATCTTTTGCATCAAGTACACAGGTGTCAGAGTCAGATTCATCCACAAGGCTTTGAGGCTGTTGAAACCAGCACTAAATCCTTGTTTTGGTCCCTTTGCACTCGAGAAATGTTAGCTTCCTCCTGAGAGCAGCAAAATGAGGTGCCAAGATAACGTGTGTTCCATATCCATTCATACTTTGAAACCATTGATTTTAAAAATGGCATGGGTGGAATATCACACCTCGCACTCTCGAGATGCCTGCTGCTGGCACGTGCAAGAGCCGTACTCGTTGATGATGACAAGTGCCCCCTCAATATGGTTGGGTTTGTAGTCAACGTAGTACTCGGATGCAGACGTAGTAGCCATCTGCTGCATGGTCTGCTTCTGCTTCTGCTTGCGACGCTGGCTGGTGAAGCACTGCCTCAACTGCCTGATGCCTGCTGGGAAACATTTCCAGGACACATAGAGCATGAGGACCATGATCAGGAAGGAGAAAATGAGGGCCATGGTGCCCGTCACCACCTTGTGAATCTGCATGGTGCTCTCCAGGTCATCAGCAGATGCAGTCACCGTTAAGGAGTTGGTCACCACTTCCCCGCCCTCCACATCCTGCAGGTCATAGGGGTTTCTCGTCGGCCCATCGTATATGAAGCCTCTGGCATGGTTTCTGGTAGCGGTGAAGGTCTGTGTTGTTGCTTCCACATTGTCCTCGCATAACTGGAAAGCGTAGACGGCATCCAGAATGTCCTCACCCTGTGCGATGTCTGGGCTGGCGCACAGCAGACCACTGTCACGTTGTCCCTGGAAGTTGCTGAGCCAGGAAGCCAAGGCGCAGACATTCCTGCTGCATTCCCAGTCATTACCCGACAGCGTGATGCCACTCAGGGATGTCCATGAGTCCAAAATCCGCTGATCTATGTAAGTCAGTTTATTAGAGTCCAGCATAAGAGTCTTAAGGTTGGGCACACTCTCGAACACATGTGGCTCAATGTACTCAATCTCATTGTTGGAGAAGTCAATCTTCTCCAAATGGTCCCAGGTCCAGTCAAGGGTGCTGACCACAATGGTGGCCTTATTGTTTCGCATGTAGAGGGTCCGCAGGGATATGAGGCGAGGGAAATGGGCCAGATTGACTTTTACCAACTCGTTGTGCTCCAGATGCAGCTCAGTGAGCTTGAAGAGTCCGGCAAATGAATTACGTGCCAGGCTCTGCAGCTGGTTGTAACCCAGATCCAGGAATTGCATGCTCCTGCAATCCTGGAAAATCCGCACAGGGATGAATTTAAGGGCATTGTAGCGCAAATGTAAATTGGTAAGCTTCCTAAGGCCATGGAAAAGGTCTGGCTCCAAGGACTGAAGTCTGTTATAGGATAAATCCAATATTCGCAGGTTGGGCAGAGGTCTGAAGGTCCCGTTGGGCAGGCTCTCTATCCGGTTGGTGCTCAGATCCAACTCTTTAACCCTTCGCAGCCTCTCGAAGGCGTTCTCCTCCACAATATCGATGTTATTGTGATCCAAGTAGAGCCAGGTAAGCTGCGACAGGCCTACGAAGTTCCCCTCCCGTAGCTCAGAGATGTTATTCTCGCGCAGGGACAAACCAATGGTGCTGCTCAGGTTTTGGGGGATGTCAGTCAGATTGAGCCCTTCACAATACAACAGCTTGTTGTCGCATCGGCACGGCCTCGGACAGCTCCCCCCCACCAACGGAACTATTTTCAGAACAATGCCCAGGGAGCACAGTATTAGCCCAGGGGGCTTCCTTAGCGGCCACTTTAAGTACAGACCAATTAGGAGGAAATCCATTAGCATGAATATCCTGCAGTGTGGTAGAGAAAAAGTCCATTGAATCTTTCAGATCTTGGTCATTTTGGATTTCGTGATTTGTAACTCCCCAAGTCTTTTCAGCTGATGTGTATTTCTGGAGAATATGGATGTTGATTTGTTACTTAAAGAATCAAGAAATCCTGCCACGTCGAAAGGAGAAGAGCGACGGCAAATAAACGACAAGTCACTTTGCTCATGTTAGATCAGAGAAAGGAAAAGGGAGAGACGAAGGTACAAAAAAAAAATCGCACTCCTCGAGAATCAATCTCACATGAAAGGATGCCTACTCACCCCTTTCCAGAGGCTGACAACCTCTATTCAGTTGATCCCTTTGTGCCGACACTAATTATGTGCGAAACTAAAAAAGACCCCAGTGTGGTACAAATGCAGCCCCCCTCCTTTTCATCGGACACCAGATCCTGGCAGACTTACAATGTCTCAGTTCTCCTCGTGTGAAAGAGCCAAAAAGAGAACGAATCCAAGTGGCATTCAGCAGGCTGGTAGGAAGTGCAAGTTTCCCGGGCTGCATGCATGAGCGCTGTCCTCTCTCTGCCGTTCCTCTGCATTGACTGCTGCACCGATCTGTGGGAGAGACGAGCGGGGGAAAACGCGCACGAAGGAGGGAATAATCCACTCCAAACTCTAACTCTCCCTCTTTTTCTCCCTTCTCGTCAAAGACTCCCGATCTGTCGTCGCAAATCACCATCCATAACCTAAAGTGATCACTGACCTGCACAATGTACATTGAGTGAAGCTCGTTGGCATTCTGTCAGTGCTCGTTTCGTTTCTTCACAATTATACACAAGATGCAAAAGCTGTGTGATCAGCATCATATAGCTCTCTCTCTCTCTCTCTCTCGCTCTTTTTTTCTGTCCTTTTTAATTCTTTGTATAGCAGTGATATCCAAAGATCATTGATGATAGTGAGTCTAGTAAAACTCAAATCTTCAGCAGTGTCTCCTTTGTATGAAGCTCATTTCCTGTGGGCTGCGGAGGCTGTAGATGCTGAGGCTGAAGGCAGGCGCGGTGTTTGGGGAGGAGAGAGATGCTCGATCCCTTGCAGCAGACTAGTGCACTGGCAGTGCATGCAGAAACACCTTCTGTTCACTGAGTGTCGTAAGCCACTCACAATTCAGCCCAGGCTCTCTCTCTTTCTCTCTCTCTTTCCCTCCCACCCTCCACCTCCTCCTGCTGCTCTTCTGCTCACCCCTTTTTTCTTCAATGCTCTCTCTCTCCCTCTTTCTTTCTTTCTTTCTTTCTTTCTCGATCCCTCTCTCTTTTAGGAGCCTGAGACAATTTTATATTTAAGAGAGGCTGGGCTTAAACTATGGTTTAAATGAAGCACACAACTGAAACATCACCCCCCCCCCCAACTCCCTCACTCGCTTTCTAAATGAATTGGAACACGCCATCTATCTGCCAATGTCTACTGTTTGTAGAACATGGTTTGCTTATTATTGCAGATTAATATCCCTCTAATGACTTAAGCAGTGTGTCAATTCCCTGTGGTTTGATGTGCTGAAAGTCTTGCATAAACAGGAGGATAATTAAATAGTTTTTTTTTTATTATTATCATTTTATCTCTTATTATAGGCAGAGCACATTGCTTACGGTTGGGCAGCACCTGAAAAGACTATCTGCTTACTTAATAGAAATTGTGGTATACCATTTGTAACCCTGAACCACAAAACCTCCCATAAGGGTCAATTTTGGAAATTGAGATTTATACATTATCTGAATAAAAAAGCTTTCCGTTGATCTAAAGTATACAACTTTTTGAAAAAATGAAATCAAAAGCTTTAAAATCTTGAGAAAATTGCATTTAAAGTTTTACAAATCAAGTTCTAAGCTATGCATATTACTTATCAAAAATTAGGTTTCAATATATTTACGAACGATATGATTTATAAAATATATTCATGAACAAGACCTTAACTTATTATCCTAATGATTTTTAGCATGAAAGAAAATTTTATAATTTTGATTAACTGAAAATTATTGCCCGTACAACTTATGACTGGTTTTCCATGTATCCATTTATATATTTATATTAATAATATTAAATGTATAAACATTTAATACAATATTGCTTTATGTATTCCCCTTTTGGGTAAAAGCATATGACTAAATGTAACTGTAAATAACATTATTCTTAAATATATGCATATGTATACATGCATGTGTGTGTATTTATATATACATAATAAATATACACAGCACACTCACGCAAGTAATCGTTTGACAGCAGTAATAGATAGATAAATTTATGTGTTTGTCGGAGTGTTTAGCTTTTAAGTTTTCTAGTTCAATATTTAATTGTAGTAAATTTTAGTAATGCTAGTAAATATTTAAATGCTTAATTTAAATATTTATATAAATAATATGTGTATAGTATAGAATTTAAACAAATGTCCACCCACCTCTGCATCAATGAAATTCAGCCTTCTTAAATCTGTATTTGTATTATTGATTGTTTTTTAAAGATTCGATAAATAACATCATGTCACTATGTGTGTGCCAATGACTAGTTACCTTTGCTAGCCGATGAGCTATCACAAACCAATACTGATACGCTGTCTGAGCAAGATTAATGTGTTTTTTGCTAGACTCCAATCGGACCATCAGAGTGAGTTCAAAATGGCATTGTAGTGTAAGCATTGCCTTTTCAGGCGGTTAGGTTGTTGAAAAATGAGCTTGTGCACGGCGAGCGTGGTAATGGCATCATGTGCCATATGTCATAGCGGTTAGCTGGTGGTACACATAACCTCAGAAATAGTCCACAGCATGGAGACTCCCCTCTCCTCCCACTAACGCCCCAGCCCCACCTTCACCCTCACACGCCCTCATTGGCCTAGTCCTAAATCTGAATTCACTATATAACTACGTTTCATAATGCCGCCTGCCTGGGCTTGTTTATCACAGCCATTTGAAGCCTCGCCATCCAGTTGGAATACAGATATCATCTTTTGCCACTTAGCCAGGCTTACATAAATATTCTGCTCAGGAGCCTTGTTGCAGTGCACCGCGGATTGCAGTCCCCAGGCTTGTCATTTCATTCCGATTAATTTTCAAGGACAATGAGCTGTGACGATCCTGTACATGAAGCTAGCATGCATCTGTTGCTTTGCCTGCTTTCCGATGGCTCCCATAATTTTAAGATCAGCCTTTGCCTTTGCTTAGCACGCTGTGAAATATGAATTAATCTCATGTTGAAAACATGCCACACATAGTCTCCTTAGTCCGCTAATTGCCACAGGAGTCTGCAAACAAGGGCAAGTGAACAGCGTCTGCTCGGATTACCTTAACTCACGACTAAAACTCCTACGCCTTGAGAAAAACTGCCCCCTAAGCTTTCTCCCCCCCTCTCTCTCTCTCTGACTTGAGACTTGAGAGAAACACAGGGGTATTGGGCCAGATTCAGTCTGCTTTTGGGGTAAAACCGACAGATCTTAGAGAAGCTGACAGGAACTATATTGAGCCCATTCTAATTGTACCCCACTGTATCTCAAAGAAAATAATAATAAAAAAAAATCCATAGCAAAATATACATTTGCGTTCTATTCTCTTGGTGATTATATGATATAACAGCATTTCGCTGCTGTTTCAATGTGCGGTGCCTCAAACCTATTTCACACCCTAAATGCTCAGCAAAGATTTGACAGAGAAATGGATGTGTTGAGCTTTAGGCGGAAGGAAAAAGCCTGCGACCGTAGCCCGTCCCACAGTCTGATCTGTCTCTCCTCCACCTTGCCCATTGCTCTTTTGCTGTAATAAATGGGTGCAGCATCAGCTAATGACTCAGTGTCCAGTAATGACTTGACACAGTGATAAGGAAATGTGAGAATTCAAACCATTCCTGAAAGCGGCTCTGAAGCACTTTTGGTTAAAGTAATCTTTTTTTTTTTTTTTCTTGTATATTTATTTTTGAGGTACATTTGAATTTTTATATTTAAAATTATTTATAATGAATACAATTATATAAAAAAAAATGTTTAGAATAACTTGGGTAATATGGGTTTATAATAATTTCATAATAAAAAAAGTCATAATATGATGCAAAAAAAACGCCTCACAATTATTCAAATATATCTTTAACTTATTTTAAAAGTAATTTAAATGTTGAAATAGAATTTGTTTCAATGTTGAACCAATGATTATTTTTATTATTATTTATTTTTTATTTTATTTCATTGTTCAGAACGCAGTCTATATTGGACGTATTTGCAATTCACTTCAATACATTTCAAAGATACCTTTCTTGATAGTTATGACTCAGCTTCATTTCCATACTTAATGGAGATGACATGAACAAAGGAGGTGGACCTGAAATTATTCAAAGCGTCAATTAGATGTGCATTGTGTTTATGCATTATACACCTAATCAATATCATGTTATGCTCAATGGCAAATGTCTTCTGCGTCATTAAGTGTTTAACCACACATTCCTGCATCCGATGGAGCTAAGCCATTAAACCGCTAACGCTTAAGTCCACAGTATCTCTCCTGCAATTATAATGTATACCTGCTCTGCCCGGTCCTGATGAGACTTAAAATGGCCGCACTTGCTAGGCAGAGCACAGCATTTAGGGACGTGTTCAATCAATGGCTCTGCTCTGGATTAGCAGTCCTGTCAGTGAAGCCTACCTACCCGCCTCAGTCATGCTGCAGAGATTTGCATGCAGACCTGCACACAGTTACTACTATTTCTGACCAGCAGAAGCATTGCCTTGAAATGTCTGGTCTTTTTTTTTTTTTTTGTACTTTCTGTGCCGTCTTGGATAATAGACTACTGGTGTAAAAAAGTCACCCATTTCCCCAAGGACCTGACTCCACAGGCCTACTCTCAGATGAGTATGAAAGAGTGACTTCTCTCAGTGGGCCATTTGGACACAGTGAGCCATCAAAGGAATGTGGAGGTCTTTGTGGACTCCTGAGTGTCCCTCCTAACTGCTCATTGGGCCATTGAGCTGGTTTAAGATAGCTGGCCCTCATTAATGCAAGTGGGATACCTTGAATCGCCAGAACAAAACAACATGGGGGAATATTCACACCTCTCTCTCTTTCCATCTGTACCTTTCACCCACTTCTTTGTTCTTAACGGAAAACATTTTCACTAGACCTGTGTGGAACATGCACTCAAGATGTAAACTAAGCAGATATGGGAAGAAACTCTATAAATTTCTCACCACTTGCAAGTTGCCTTCATTTTTTCCCCTCATTTCAACAGGGGATTGTATGGCTTTTAATCTCCCTCGTCTGAGCACAAGCTTGTGTGAGCATATTTAAATGTGAGTGATGGTAAATTTGAACCTTGCTTAACTCATATGTTTTTGATCAAATAAATGCAGCCTAAAGCCTCCTTTCCACTATCTCTAACAAACGACAAGCGACAGACCAGAAGTCATACATTTTCATTGTAAAGTAGTACGGGAGATGTGTGGGGGCGAATAATTGTATGCGAAAGTCAGAGATAGTAGAAAAGCAGCTTTAACAGTAGTACAGAAACCCTGGATTTATGTGACCAGAACTACAATAAGAACAGTCAGAAAGTTATACAGTTCAAAAGTTATTGCACCATTGCTGAATAGAAGTATTATGTTCTTTCAAAACAAAACAAAAAATTGTAATGACCCCAAACTTTTGAATGATAGCATATGCATGCATGCACACACACACACACACACGAAACATGAAGATTATGTGTGGGCTGTACAGTCTGCTTGGTTAATGTGAATGTAATCACTATGAATTTTTAAACTCAAAAAGTCTGAAAGTAATATTCTTAAAAATAAGCATCATCATTTTGAAGATCCAGAAACCTTTGCTGTTCAGCCCCAATCCCTAGATAGTTCCTGCCCTGAGGCTAAAGGCTTATTGATTTGGCTCTCTAAGCAACTCCATCTCCACTGAGAGGTTCTTTAGGTGAACCACAGCTGAGGCCTCCTGACCAAGGTACTTTGGTGTGATAAAGTTCTGAAGTGCTGGTTCAACAAAGCCACACTTCATGTGTTTGTGCATTTACCAAGAGAATAGTCAGCTACTGTACTGCTACCTATAGTCGTGATGCATGTTTGTTAGTTAAATTCAGTATTTTATACAAGAGAATGTATCTGATCAGTTTAAATTGATAAATTGCACCAGCAGTTGTTTACTGATTACAGCTAATAAATCAAAATCTCACACATTTAAAAAAAAATAATAACTTAATATAAGGCACTTTAAATCTTTGAATTGACACAAAATGTGCCAATGAATTGCCCTCTTAGGCTTTGATTTGTCATATTAGGGGACCTGATTACCTTTGTACTGCATGAAATCAAATAAATACATTCATAATTTCCCCTGTAATTTAGATTCGAAACAAGCCTTCGATAAAGTAAACTGTTAATGTTTAGATTCACATTTAAATTAGTTTGTGGTAAATTATGACCTGATCCATACAATGCAGTATGTAAAAAAAGACAACTGTATAATCATGTATAACTACGAAGCTCCTGAAATTTGGAACAGATTGAGATGATTTATTAAATATGCTGTTTTGTAATGACATGTTGTTATCTGATTTTACCGGATTAGAGGATTCGCTGCTTTGGCATACGATCTTCCACCAGCCTGGGCATGTTTTTTGGCTTTAAGCAAATTTAAATAAATCCCATCTCAGTCCTTCTTGAATATCCTTAATGTCTTGAACAAAAATAAGCATGTAGTGCCACTAAAACAGCCAGACAGCTTATCCTAAAAGCATGTTGACTAGCACCTCCCATTAGTGGCAATAAATATTAGACAGTCACCAATAACCATGCAAAAAAGAGCCACATTCTAAATGGATGTTATGTAGACTCATGAGTTCTCATAAGCTCAGTATTCCAACCAGCTATTTTGTCTGTCATTACCATCACAAAGCTATTTGTCATTACAAGTCAGTTGCTGTCTTCATGGTTGCCGTAAATCTTGCTCATGAATCATCCGTTGAATCATTCAATGAATCATTTTTTGAAGCGTGATGTCCTAGTCTCTGTCTGCCGTTGTCAATATTGTTTTTTTCACACTCTGTCTTTAAATGACACTGTCACTAAGGCTTGTCACAAAAGTTCATGCTAGAGGGCAGGTTTTCATGTCGCCTGACAATTAACAGCATCTCCTATTTAAGAGTCTCTATGGTAATGTGTTATTGAGCCCAGCGGTGGCTAAAGAGGGGTCTCTGGGTGTATAATGTGGTTAATGCCTAATTGGCCTTCTGCTGCGATAATGTGGAGGGATGACAATGAAGGGTCAGGCCTGACTGAGGCTTACCCTGCCTGTGAGGAGGGAGAGAAAGGAGCGTGGAGCTTACGTGAGCTGAAGCTTTCAGCATAGAGCTGATCCCATTTGTGTAGCCAGTGGTAATGAGGAAAGACGAGAGGGTGCTATATATTGGGCAATGGTGATGGTAACCGTAAGGTTGCTGGTTTGATGCCTATTTGGAATGAGTCATGGTTCAACACCGTTCTTCTTCTTGCCCAGTGCACTTAACCTCATTCTGCTCCAGGGGATTTTTGGTCCATGTTGCCATTCAGTGGAGACATTGTGCGGAATATGTAGCCCTGGTCATATATTCTGAGGATTCTATTTTTGTTTGGACAGGAGAGACAGTAGTAAGATGGATAGATAGATGGATAAGTAAACAAGCAATTATTTAGCAGGTATTTTCCATTGTGTATATGAGGAAAACATGCAAGTTGTTTATGTACATTGATATATTTGAAAAATAATAAGAAGAACTTGTTAATATTAAATCTGTTAATCTTGTTAATCTTTAAAATCTGAATTAAAAAAAAACTTAAAATGCACTTTTTTTTAAACTTGTATGTTATAATTCGTAATTCATAAGAACAAGAACAACAGCAATAATAATACAAGGTGTTATGTATTGTAAAGTGAAATACAAATTCCACATATTGTACTAATAACAAAAATGCATTTACAAAAAAAACATTTACTTTGTCATTATTACGTATTATTAGTCCTGGGCTATGATAAATCACGATTAATCGCATACAAAAAAATCAAAAATTAAATTAAATTATAATTATAATTAAAAATTAAATTATAAATAATATATTTATATTTATAAAATCTATATTTTATGCGTTTATTTTGGGTATGATTACTTACGATTAATTATTGCGCAGCCCTGCATATATTTGTTGTTACAAATTCTATTGCAAAATACAATTTTATTTTGTTTATTTTGTGGTAAACCTGTTGAATATCTTTATTAAGATAAGTAAAACATTCTCTTTTCTTTTAAATACTCCATAAACTGCTGTTCATCTCTTTGCAGCCACCTGGGGGTCCCTGGTGTTTTGAAACCCTTGGGTCAGACGAACTGGACAGGATAGATGTTCTGATAGAGTAAGGTTAGAGGAGAGGTGTGTCTGAGAAAAGCAGAACAAAGATAATGATGAGGACTTTTGTAGTAAGAACAGGTAGTTGGTATCCTGAGCAATGGGAAAGCTATTTCCTCAGTAACCTCTAATCAGTGTTGTACACTCAGAAAGACCCTCATGAAGCTATATTTGGCGATAGAAACAGATCTGTCTCGTGACAATGAAAGGCAGACCTGTAACCGCACACTCAAATCAACTTCAGCTCGCAGTGAACCAACACGAGCGTGTCACCGGCTACCGGCGCACGAGTGGACCCCATCGACACAGACATCACCTCCCTGAAGTGCTGTAAAGCACTCGTTTATGCGTGTATGTGTGTGCTAGAGAATTTAGCCAGATCCCTGGAGAACGCGCAGTGCTATATGTGCTCTGATAAGCACCTCCCAGTCTCCCAAATGGGAAAATCAATAAAACTTCATCTTAACAGTCCCGGATATTTGCCTGTTGGGAGAATGTGTCACACAGAGCTAGGTTTGAGTGCCCGTTGGGACCGCATTTATATATCAGCACATGTGTTTGTGTCTGTCAGAATCATCATATTTCTCAAGTGGATAAACCTAATTCCACTTTCTAGCTGGGACGGAATTAAAGTAAGTAGAAGTAGAATGATGGAAGTGTGTGTTTGGTCCATCCATTATTTTCCAACCCGGCAGTAGGCTGTATTATGATGATGAATATTACACGATGCAGGGGCCATGCTGAGGGTCCTGGGTACTTGCTGAGGGTGGCAGACAAGGCAGAGTAGACAAGCATGCAGCATGGTCCTAGATTGGTGGTGTTTTGCTTACAGCTCTTAGACACAGGCACTCTACTTCTTAACCACGCATACAAAGCAGTTTCACTAGATTTGCGCCTACTTCAAGCTCTGCCCACAGCCTCTCATTCAAAAAATGAATGCTGCTCTACAGCTTTTTTCTAAACCGTGCGGCACTTCATTCTGCACTGCTGGCCACCCCATCCCACTGCTGTTGCTTTCTGTCTGAAACCTCTCCTTACCTGCTCGGAACCTAGAAACTTAATGTGAATGTTACATTATTAACACATGAGTTCATTCAATATGTGAAGTCACAAGTAAATGTAATTTAACGTGCCAGTGCTACTAGTTTATTGGAAAACCAAGTTTTATAATCTTGATTTTGAACATACGTAGGTATTGCATGCCGGCATGATGTTTCTGTGCACATGTCTGAAGATGTTTAAAAACAGGGGATTTTGATCTATTGAAACTGAAACGATCAGCAGGGAAAGAGAACTGATTTTGCTATATGCCGCAAAGATGATACTCCATAGAGTGAGGATTTTAACATTATTTTTGTCACTTTATAGGCCTTGAATGGTTAAATACACAAACTTTTTATGTTTCAGAAAACCCATCTTTGCAAGTATCCTCGTAAACACAGTAAACGCAAAACTGTTGAGATGGGGGGAAACAATTACCAGTATATTGGATCCAGGCAAAAGTGACAGCAGTCTAATATTCATGGTGTAAACAAAATAAAGAGCAAATCTGTCATTGCTCTTATTCATTTTTTTTTCTTAAATAATAAGAAATAGATATTTAATTGATACATTTGATTGATACAATGTATGCTGCATTTCTTATTTACTTGTTCTACTGCAGTGTCTTTGTCCTGATGCTTATTATTAGTTTCTTATTCATATTTAATTGCTGACTGTTTACTTGGCTAGAGTGAGCTTGAGTTTTGTGCTTTGTTTTGTTTTGTTCCGGTGTTTGATTGTATTAATTTGTTTGTTTATTCATTCATTCATTCACTTATGCACTTATTTGAACACTTTTGCACTTTAATAAATAACCATTTTTTTATCTATCTATATCATTATTTTGTTCATATTTTGTAATTTCAGTAATGTTGAGTGGGATGCTTGTAATTGTCTTGAAACACCTAAATTATAATTATTTGCAATATACTGACTCTTGGTGTACATGCTTATATATAGAATTAATCTAAAACTCAGTTCAGGGTTGTTGTTGTTTTTCTTTTCCTTGTTTTCATCTTTAACATGCATGCAGTGTTCTTTGCAACACTCCTGCAATAGAACTTTGTTTTGAAGTGAGTCAGGCTTTCTGTTGTCAAAAACCTGGAATCTTTGAAATCCATCGTTGTGCTGGAAGGTAGTTCAGCACGCATGATTGGATAATACAGCACTGCCATTTATGTGCTTGTTTATGGTGCAAGGTGAATAAACAATGCAGTGCTCTAATAAGTTTAAATCCTTTTATACTTACACACGTTGACATTCTTTGTGGTCGTATGGGTGTTTTGATGGTTTGTTGTGGGAGGCAACATATCTCAGGCTAACCAGCCACTTTAATTACTGCAAAGCTAACACCCCCTCCTATTCCATGGCCAGCAACCCACAAGGCAAACACACACACACATACATCTCTCTCTCACTCTTAAATTACCACGTACAGTCTTAGCATGTGACACTTTTTCTTGTCATCATCTCACCTGTTGTCATGGATACCATCAGGGCTTTATTGCACTCACACTCTGCTCAGGTTGAGAGGATCATTCTCATACCCTCTCAACCCTTCCACCACACAGACCAAAGCACTACACAGCACATCATTTTCTCCAACTCAGAGGTTTGTTTGGCTTACATTCGCTGCCTCTGTCTTTTCATGTGACGTTTGGCACACGCATGTCACTCAACATTTAAAAGCAACACTGACTCAGAGGACATGAGTGGAAAACAAGAGGGAGGGAGAGATGCTTGTCACGATGCCGCTTTGTGAATGTGTGCTTGAGACAAAAGGGAAGGGAAAAAACACAGCGCTCGCATTCCTTGTTTTACATGCATATTTAGGCATCTTTCAAAAGACTGTTAGAAAATGTGACATGCTTTTCTGATATTAGTTAAGAGCTATGAAATCCGTCATAGCATAGAGTTTATGATTACAATGCTTCCCTTTAAATATAAAAGAGTAAATCTCATATCCAAAGCGTTGCTTTGATGGGATTAGTTTTCTAAGTGGTGTTTGAGTTACAATAAAGCAATAAAAACCAATAAACAAAAGTGCTGTTTTTTTTTTTTTTTTTTATCAATTTCAGTATAAATAAAACTTATTGTATTTGCCTAATATATACCAAATTCATTTTTGGGACATATTAGTATTTTTTTAAAACCTTTTTTTAATTTTTTTAATTATTTTTGGTGGTTTATTTAATAGAATGTTAATGTAAATACAATCTCTTATTGTATCCAGGCAGAACCTTGGCGAAAAGGTTAAAATTCATAATGAAGTTGCGCCAGG
This sequence comes from Enteromius paludinosus, assembly GCA_032361165.1. NCBI lineage: Eukaryota > Metazoa > Chordata > Actinopteri > Cypriniformes > Cyprinidae > Enteromius > Enteromius paludinosus. Next base: position 19,370,841 of record JAUMHQ010000044.1, on the reverse strand, counting down.
CAGCATAACAAAAAATGTGGCCAAAAAAGGGTCAAAATAAATGAGAGAAAGCATTGTAAAAAATACACCTGGATAATGGATTTTCTTGTCCAGCCAGGATAAGATTTCTCAGAGAATGCATGAGTAATTAAAAAATAAAAAAAGGGTAATTCGCTCAGTAATTTATTAGTCGTGTTGAAAGAACACAGACATTTTCCTATCAAATGGGATTAAAATCACAAATGATGTCAATGAAACACGCTAAGAGAAAACGTGTCCCCTACCAGTAGGGCTTAATTTTGTTCACTGGACTGGCTTCACAGGTTCCAGATACTAAGCTTTATGCAATATGTAAATCTTTCTCATTCACGTCAACTCTTCAGTAGGCCACATTTAATAAGTGCACATTTTACTGACGAAGGCTGAAATGGTCTGGATGACTCTTACTGCAGTGCTTTGAAAAGTTACAGAGTCAGAGCGAAAGCCTTTCTATTCTTCTCTCAGATGCTGACAAGAAGAGCGTTTTAATGAATATTTACATTCTTCCTGTCTTTTTAGAATTTGTAATTAGACACTTGGCTTTCTCGTACCGGGAAATCAAAGTCAATTATTGCTCTGCTCTTCGATGGCAACGTGACTCTTAAAGGCCTCTATCTTGAGCTTGGTGCTCATGTGGGAAATTTGAGTTTGAATCTGGCCTCTACATTGTTTCCTGTCATCCCTTTCACTTTTTAAAATAGATGACATTTTATGGAATTAAAAATGACAAGAAAATACTGTTTTCAATAATGAATTACTTAATTATGAGTTTATTACTAATGATTAATTAGTCAGTAAACTATTTTCAAAGTAAATCCTACACTTCAGTGAAATCCTTCAGTGTCCTAGCCAGGTTGTCACAGATATATTGCAGTATGTACGGCTTGACAAAATCTCTTTCTTTTTTACCATCCCATTATCAAGCCCAGCCTGCCAGACTCATTGCTTCCGTCATTTCAAACTTTCCAGACTTCCTTCATGTTTGTGTTCCGATCAGATGGCAGCATGTGATGAGCTGTGCTGTTTCAAGCCAATCACCTATTAGCTGTTGTTAAGGGTCCAGAAAGAGGAGATCCCGGGGGCCGCTGGTCTTTCTGAGGCTGTCCACACATGGCAGTTCTGACTGCTGTGAGCCTCTCCTCCAGCTGCTGCACTGGCACACAAATGATCCCGGAGCTCGTGCATCTCCATGGAGACATGTTTGGATCCTGTGTGTGCACTGACTCTTTTCAGCTCAGACTAGTCCTCTGGCCTCTGGTGTTTGGCCAGTTTTATACATCCTGTGTCTGCAAAACGTCACTGTAGCAGTGGCGTAACTGTCAGATTGAGGTGTTTCTTTGACTATCAGCATTATTGCATATGTTAGCCTTCAGAAAATAAACTCTTTCTAATAAACTAAATGAATAATTTAATTGAGCAGTGATGCATTTAATATGTAAAAAGTCATATTAAATGCATTTACAATATTATAAATGTTTCTATTTCAAATATATCCTGAATCTGAATATCCTGGAATTTTTTTTTCTTTTTTGCTTAAATAATTACACACACACACATATATATACAGGTCCTTCTCCAAAAATTGTGATAAAGTTCATTATTTTCTGTAATGTACTGATAAACATTCGACTTTCATATATTTTAGATTCATTACACACAACTGAAGTAGTTC
>JAUMHQ010000044.1:19351550-19363915 GCA_032361165.1 Enteromius paludinosus | reverse complement strand
GGGCCGTTCCTCCCAATCACGCCCCTCCAGGTGTCACTATCATCGCCCACATGAGCGTTGAAGTCCCCCAGTAGAACACCAGGCAGGGCTTAGAGGAGAAACAATAATGTATGTGGAACATAATGTGTGTTTTTTTTTTACATTTCAACCGCATAAACACATTGCATTACACCAAGTACACAAAATAATGTTCTTTTTAGCAACATCAAATGACCCCTTTAAAGTGTGAATATTAATGTCCCATATATACCCAATGATGCTTCACCACCAGAGGTGGAGTCAAGGCCAGAAACGCAGATCAAGATCTGTTCATCCAAGAACCAGACTACCTTTCTGGTAATGACTGGTGTTCCAGATTACTATCGTTATTTGAGTTGCTGACAATCAGAATATTAGTGGCACATAAAGAGCCTGTTTACGCAGCAATCCTCCCTCTTTTCTGTAGTATGAGTTTGAGCTGAATGTTGTGCACCATTACAGACTCCAAGCCAGTTCTGTCTGGCGTCTCGGTGGGTGTCATCTATCACTAAAGCAAGTGTGATTTACACCGTTGTGCTGACACAGGTTCATGAGATACGAGCATGAGCTTACCAGAGCTGCAGTGTAATGGCACTCTCACCTTCTATTGCCAGTGAGAGACACTACTAAAATAACAGTAAATACGTTGTTTGTTTTGTGTACTTCTATCTGTAAGCACAGTGCAAACTTTCTGTTTATTGAATGCCATTAAAATGACAGGATGGTCAATATAATCTATTATCAGCGTCAGGGATGTATATATAATAAGTACACAATAGCTATTATTATTACTACTACTATTACTATTAGTCACCTCAAACATCAAGTAGAGAAAACTGTATGCGGTGTGCGTTTTTGTTTGCGCAAGAGAAGAAAAAGAAGGAGAGGAGAAATGAAGTTAGCGAGAGGAGAAAAAAGGTGAGCTGCAAGCTGTAAACTAATAGAAGGAGCCTGTCTGATTTGTCTGATGCGGTGGCGGGAATTGATATTTCCCGCAAGCCTCAGGGGCTCGAGTGGAAATTCCTCCTCTGAGCCGCATCGTTCCCACTCCATCACCCTGATCCATAACTCAGAAGGAAAAATGAAATGAGAGAGGAAGCGTCTGGGGAGAATGAACTGATGAAATGGGATTATGTCCCCATATTAAGAGCAGTTCCTTAAAGGGGCGCAGCGGTTCCCCTCGAGTCCTGGTGTCGGAGTCGGGCCTCTGCATTCCAAGCTTGTGTGTGTTTAAATGCAAGGCTGCATTCGGCATCTCTGTGCTGGAGCCGGCAGACATGAGAAACGTGCAAATGTGTGGTTTGCGGAGCCAGAGGAGTTAGGACTGTGTATGGGCATAAGAACGTGTGTAAGATGAAAGATGAATCTCAATTTACAGACTTCTACCAAAAACAAAAAGTATGTGTTGTTTGTAGTGAAGAACATAATTTATACATGAGGACATGAACTGCTTTCTTATGACTTCCAATGATTTTTTAAATAAATAATTAATAAGTAATTATTTATTTATTGTGTTTGTTTGTTTGTTTGTTTATGCACCTTATTTTTCTATAATTAATAGACAAATGTGAATAATTAATCAATTTAAAATAACTTTTTTTTATTAACTAAAACAAAAATCATTTCAGTTTTCAAATGATCGTTCAGAATTCATTCTAATATGCTAATTTAGCTCAATAAACATTTTTTTTTTATTAGCAATGTTAAAAAGGTTGTGCAAACTTTGATCTTTTTTATTTTTGCACTATTATACATATTACTTGTGCTATATTTAATAGCATTTGAAAATATTAATTTATTAAAATCTTACCAGACTCCGAACATGTAAACAGTGTTTGGAAATCTGTTGCAAACCAATTCTCTTGAATAGCACTCAAGGCTATAAATACATAATCTGATTTACACTGTAAATATTGGACAATCCAGACAACTTTCGACGTTCTGTTCAACATTAAGACACATTGATGCTAATCGTTCACACTAGGACATACAGTATGGGAATACATGGTTGGAGTGTGTTATTGACAGTGAGAAAAGAGAAGTTGTTGCCTTGTTTCTCTCAATGAGTTGCCCGTGTCACTGACCTGGTTCATGGAGCCCTGTGTGCCAAAAATAGTCCCCCGTTGTTTCTGACAAATACTTATTTTCAGGCCTTCCACCAAAACCTCCAAACAGAGCAGCTTTCCCAGACAACTTATTTCTCATCCCTCTTAACCTTTCTCATTCATTAGTGTAGGTCTTTGTTTCCCTGTACACTCATTCTCATTGACCTCCCTCACTTTCCTAAGCAGCCACTTGCCATTCAGTTCATGCTTCCTCAGACTGCATGGCTGCTATGTGCTCCGCTCTGCAGCAGGAATAGACAATCAGTTTTGCGTTGGCCTAATAACTCTTCCTTCTCCTCCTCCTTTTCTCCGGCCTCAGATCTCGTAGCGCGGCCCCTCCCCTCCTCCACGCATCAAGCCATGTCTATTTTTAAACGTCTGCATTACACCACATTATGATCCCCGGTAAGTCTCCTGTCTTTTCAGGGGACCATCAAAAACGAACACATCCATCAACCAGTCACATTTAATTTGTTTTGCAAACTCCACGATGCTCGGGAGACTTCGGCTCAAAAGGACAGTTGTAAATGTATTTTCCAGGTCCGCTGTCCTCTTGTATTTCTTGTACAGTCATAGTGGAATGACACTATTGTTCATTCGATGTATTATGAAAGCGATGATCTATTTCTGGTAAACATTATTTGTCAGAAAGATGCTGACTCTACTGCATTTGTTTGATCATGAGCACCAAACTTTTATTTGATTTTATTTATTGTTAACCAAAGCTGCATTTATTTGATACAAATATAGTAACATGGTAAGTCTGTTTTAGAATTATATAATTATATTGTATCTAAAATATTACATAATAAAATTAACAATAATAAGTATTATTATTATGGTTAGAAATGTATTTTCATACAGTGTAAAATATTAATTAAGTCACACGATTAAGAAACCATTCTAATATATTGATTTGGATAACATTTTTTAATATTATCAATGTTTTGCTGTTTCATATTTTTGTGGTTTGAATGATTTTCATGCATGCATTTATTTTAAATAGAAATATTTTAACATTATTAATATCTTTACTGTCAGTTTATTGCATCATTTTTGAAAACAATGTTAAGTTGCATCATCTTGGGCATCATCTACCAGATGTGCGCTCCCTTTACAACAATTTTTCTAAATCAACATATGTAGTGGTTAACATTTTGGCCATCATGTGTTGATTACAGATTTTGTTAGAACTGCATCTCGAGTCCTGAAGAAAGGAAAAGTCTTCTCTCTTCAGGTGGAGTGGTGATGAGAAGAATTCATGGTGCAATTTGTCTTACAAACCCACACACTCGGTGCAGTTGTCCCTTACCCGCTCACCCTCATCAAGTCTGAGCTGGTGTATAATTACACCTAAATACCCTTATTAAAATCATCTTTTCATAGCAGGACTTCAACTCGCTCACTGGGCGACTCTCTCTTATGAAATCAGTGATTACGTCTGATAAAACACACAAGACAGTGGAGTTGTGCTTTGCCTCCTGAAACAGCCGGTCTGTGACAGCTTTGCTTTTCGACGCAGAAGGGTGAAACTATCGCCACCTCCCTCGATTCTGCTCTCAATCTTGTAATCACAATATTCTCACTATTCTGCACCTCACGGCAATGCTTAACACAGTCCCATCAAAGCAGCACTTCCTGTGAATTACAGCTCTGCAGCTGAACGGATCTTAATTATGATCTGACTTCCTATTATGTAGAGTAAACTTAACAAATCTCTCTCTCTCTCTCTCTCAGTTGCTGTTTTTGTGGTATTTTGGGTGTTTGAGTGGATGATTCAAATGGCCTGTTCTATAATACATGCCATCAGATTCTTGATGTTGGCTAGCGATTATGTCTCACATTTAACAAAAGGCACATTAATATGACAGTAAAATGAAGAAGAAGGGAAAGAAAAATCAGCTGTAGTCATGTCATCACATATCTGGATGATTCTGGGTTCTAAAACAAATGAAACCTTTATATTCCTGTTCTCCAGCATGATCTGCATGTCTATATCTACATCTACATCTATATATACATATACTTAAAACTTAAACTTATATAAACTTTATATCTATATACATTTATTTTTTATGTATTTATATTGTCATAATTTCACATTGTGAACCTTCAACACAGCATCCAAATTGCATATATTAAATATGTTTAATGGCTTTTTTTTGCCTAAGTAATCTATTATTAAAACAGTCTTCACATAAACTATAAAGTGTAATGAGCGACTAGAGCAGTTGAGTGCTTTCTCTTTTTCTTTTGTTCTTTGATTTACTTGAAATGACAGACCTTTTAAACTATACTCCGTTTGACTATGAGCTGTGCTATTTCACTAGAAGTTATGACCGATAACACTTCTTTATACTCATTGAAACTGGTGTTGTGGATATCTCCACCAAAACAAGCACTAGTCAACAAAGTTTTGCTGGTATACAAGAGCCAGTTAAGGTCTCATTGCATTACGTGCAGAATTCTACAAGTCAGAACAGCAGCAAAAATGACTTGTTTGATTGTGGGTTTGATATTGAAAAATAAATTGAGGTGAAGCTTCAAGGTCACGTCACAGCCTGTGAAAACCATGACCATCTTAAGGTAGCCTTAAGAGTATTTAATTAATCATCTTCAGTAGACGCACATTTCTTTAAAGTTGTTAAGTCTTGTTAAATACATACCAAAAAGTTTAATTTGCCAGTTACACTTGCATGTGCGAGGCTTTAAATCCGGTAGACATGGACCTTGATTTGATTCTGTGAGTTTGTTAAGGTTCAGATGTCATCTGCAGAGCTCGCTGGCCAAGAAAGTGTAATTGAAGTGATCTCTGTAATAAGATACCATACTAGTGGAATGCCACAGGCTTGGATGCCAGAGTTCTCATGAGCCTTTGCTCTCCATCAGGGCCACACTGCTCCTGTGCAATTAACATTTGGCCCAAAGGCTATCTGTTTGTTGATTTTAACATGTAGCCACATTTTCGAGCTAAACCTATGCAAAGAGGGTATGGTTGCTTGCAAAAAATATAATTTTGGCAGTTGGTTCGACATAAGGTCAACTTTCAACAGTATATAACTGCTAATTGCTAATAAATTGTGAGTTGCATTTTGTAGTTATGCATGGGTTTTAAAGAAGCAGGTGGCTTTACTTGGGTCTGGGGCCCAGCTAAACCTTCCCTCCTAGTGATAGGTAAATGACACATTAGCATTTGGCTCTGAAAGCAATAGGGGGTTGAGTAACGATGCTGCAGCATCTTGGGCTGGGCTCTGCAGACGTAAGCAGCCTGCATCTAACACTCTCTTTTGGCACCAGATCAAAGTGAACAGAAATTTGAATCTGAAATTCAATCTCGAAATGTAAGTTTAAACTAATCTAATAAAAAAAACATGGTTCACCCAAAAATGAAAATCCTGTCATCACTTACTTGCCCTGATGTTCCTAGACTCTATTATGTGGTTTCTTCTGCAGAACACAAAAGAAGACATTTTGAAAAATGATTCAGCTGTATTTGTAGAGAAACTATGAAAGCCATTGGCGTACGAAATACAAACAAATATCTTCTTTTGTGTTCCACATAAGCAAAAAAGTTATATAGGTTTGAAATGACAAGAGTGAATGATTTAAAGTAACCCAGGGCTTACTGTATATAGATTTTTGAGTTTGAAGTTGAGTTTAAGAAAATAGTTGTACGGTATAAGTTACTAAAGGAAGTAGTTAAATACACCTGCATTTGAACTGCATTGCTATATTAGCAATATGTTATATATTCCCATTTACCAGGAACCTGGTGAAATCACAATAGTTAAATGGCTAATTAGTAGTATTGTATTTAATAAATACCAGCGATGCTGGCATGAGAATGAAATAATGAGCTGGAAGAGGTCCAGTTGGATGTTTCTCTGCTATGTTTATATTTGCAGTCTTTCCAAGGTACCATGTATTTCACAGGAGTCCAACTGAGATTTGTGTATCTACAAGGTTTGAATTTTGCTTCTTTCTCCGATGCCTCGGGATTGGCCAGGTGTGAGTTAGATTGAATCCAAGCTTGTTTTCTCTTCCCTTTAAATTTTGAGAGAGAAAATCAATGAGAACTTACTAAAATTCATGTGACTGAATGTGCAAATCTATATATACCCATCTTTGCCATTCTGAATATAAGCTACCTTATTTTTTTTACTTGTAGAAATTGATAAACTGAATAATTTAGATACAATTTTGGAGTTGGCTAGGACCTAAATATATTCAAATATCAAAGATCCAGAGTGAAAATATTCAGTAGCATGAAATTGCATTTGATTTCAAGCATCATCACTTTGATGGCTTTTGAAAGTCGGTTCCTGTCGACTCTGATCTGATGCGGTAGTCTCAATTTCCTCTCCATTTCATTCTCAAAAGTAAATACAGTGAGAGGCAAATGTGGGGAGAATACTTGTACAGATCAATGCCAATTATACTGCATGTTCAGTGGCGTCCGAAAGCTTGAGACCGGTATTAAACATTTTAGAGACTAGTACCTTTAATCTTTCTGCCTGTCCTTCATCCAATGAAATGTTTTGAGTGAAGAGTATATGTGTATGTTCAAGTTGAGTCCTCTGTGTGACTCCTGCTGTGTAGCAAGATTTCACTTGCTTGTTCAGGGCCGAGATGTGCGTGTAGATATTGTTATAGGTGTGGTTTGCAGTGAATAAATGGCTGAGACAAAAAAGGCCAGGAAGCGCTGCTTCAGTGATTGTTATTGGCTATATTGGTTTATTCCCCCAAGTAGGGGTCACTTTTTCTCCTTAATATCTGTCCATTGTTCCTCAGTGTTCTCCCAGAAGACCATTGCAATATGGTCTGCAATACTATTTAAATTGGCATTTAAGTGATGTGGGTTGGTAGCTGCATTCAGTGTGGAAAATGGTCTTTAAAGCATTCCTCTGAGTCTTCCTTGTCTCTTGCTCTTGACTAAAGCAATTTCTCCCCTTTAATGTGAAATAATGCTGTTTGTAAGTAGAGGGTGATGAACACATATGAAGTGATGGAATACTAATGCCCAAATAGTGTGCAAGAAGGGAAAATATACATAAATTATTAATTAAAGAATAAAAATGCAAAATACAAGCTTTTAGTGGTCTCAGGTGTTTGGGGCATCCTATATATTGTGCTAAATTATGATTATGCAGCTAATTTGAATTTAAAGCCCGCAGTAGATTGTTAATGGTAAACTATTACATGCTTAAACTCATAGTGTTAATTGGAATAGTTTTATGTGCCATTATCTGTGTTAGCCAACAAATAATCATAACACTCCAGCTCGCAAGCTTCAAACCCAGTTTTGTGTCTTCACTTTGAATAATAATACAGCTTATTTAAAGCCAGTGTTTGTTAGCTCCAGCTGCAGTAAATCCACCCTCGTAGCTGGAAATTTATCAAAGTGGAGTTGGAAACTTCATTTGGAGTTCCTCGTTGTACATCTCGAACTCTGACAAGGAAGCAAAGGAGTGAGAATTCTTGCGAAAACTCGGAAACAATTCTGAAACTCCCCCCTGTGTTTTTCCCTTGTACCTGTCCATGTCATAATTTCCATGAGAAACACATTTCAAAGAAAGGAAATCTGTGGAGTTGCCTCTGGGCACTTCTGTTTCCTTCTGATTTCAGCTGAAATTTCATGAGATTCTGTAGCAGCTTTGTTGTGGCTTTACCTTGGACAAAATTTGGATTATTAGACACTTTCAGCTCATGAGCTGGAATTTGAATCGAATTGTCCACGCCCTACAGGATGTTGAAATACAAATTAGTATGACAGGAAGAGAAATTCAAAGAAATTAAACAGTAACACAATAGAGGACTATGAATTTTCTGACAAAACTTTGGGCAAAATGCGTTTATTTTCTACTCTGAGGTTACATTCCATTCTTTTTTACATTATATATATATATATATATATATATATATATATATGTGTGTGTGTGTGTGTGTGTGTGTGTGTACCAATACTTTTTTCTCTCCTTTTTCAGGCTTTTTGCTACCGAAATTCATGCTCTAGGAGAACTTTTTCTTGTAACTACGCAACACCTGCCATTTTCCTGACTATAAACGTTGTGCCATCTGTTGCAAATCCACTTAGTGTTTTCAAAAGCTTTTTTTAAACAATTCTGAAGGTTGTATTTGTGTAAGGGTCCCATACAGATGATTGGCCATGCCATGGCGCACTAGTAGAACAAAGGGAAATGGCTTTAGATAGAGTCTTGTTCTCCTGGGTTTGCTGATTCTGAATTCCACGGAGATTCGCTTGCCTCTTCATCCAGTTTAAGGATATTGATTGAACTAGCCAATTTAACGTGAGCCAGCTTGCACTGCCTGTGTATTAATAACATCTAGGCGGAACTGGAGGACGGTTGCTTGGCAACATGGTCATTAATTTTGAGCAATCTCATAACACTCAGGCTGAATACAACTGTTTCTGCTGTTTCAACTGTTGCCTTTGATTTGCAATTCTCTGGTCAGATGCCTCGCCTTTAGTCAGCACTGATGAAAGATTATATTTCGGTACAATGACGGGAAAGGTAATTAATTTGTTAATTAATTCAGTCTGATTTTTGAATCAGATATCCACATCGAAACCTCTGTTGAATTTGCTCTCTTTCACTATCATTTACTGTCTCTCTTCCAGTTTCACTTTCAAATTGGCACGATTGTTTCACATACAACATTAGAAAAACATCAGAGCACACAATATAAGCAAAAAAGTGATATCAAAGATATCAACGGTAATAAAATATTTCCACATACATATGCACACGCATCTCAGTTGCTTTGTCCTTAAAGCGGTTTCTGGTCTGTGAAGTTGTTCACTCAAAATATTGATTTTTCTGCCGTAGATGCGTGAGTGCCCAGGTTCCAAAGTGATGTTTGTTGGACATTTGCGAGTTTCAGACAGGACTGATTTAGGGCCCTGCTCTAAGTTATAAGAAGTCCATGCTGCAATGTTCTAGGAGAGCTTGATTTCAGATAGGTTCATTACTGTCATTCCCTCGCTCTCTGTCTCTCTTTGCCGAAAGGTAGAGGGGGGTTAGTGCTTAGCCTCCTAATTGCGCTCCATGGTGCCAAAAAAACAGTTGTATGCCGCTTTTAAGGATACTGTTTGAAATGGTGGCTCTGGTAAAGGTTACGGTGGCTTCAGTATTCTGTACTTATTCTAAGGGTCATCTTCCAAATGAAAGCCGATAGCCTAATTAACAGTCTGCTTTGAATATCAATTCGCGCCTGCCAAAAACCTTTGCACATGGATCATTATGTAGCTAAAAGAATCGTCATTCAAACTGATTCTGACCTTTCACCATTGTGAAAAATCTCATTTCACGTGACGTTCTGCATGTTTATGCGCTGTTGACGTCTTTTTTGTTTTTTTCTTTCATAAGATGTCTCACCATTAGTTCAATTCAGGTTGTTTTATTTGTTTGTTTATTTATGTACACAGTGTTCCTAATAAAACACTTTAAATATATGGCAAACGTCCCTGCATTGCATCGTTATCTTGTTCTCTTGCACTCTGTCCACTGTATCATTTTCTAGCAAATTCTTGCAGGCATTTAGTCGTTTCAGTCCTGCTGTCCATATTTAATAGGATACTGTTTGTGTTTGTACGGAGCCATAGCCTGCAGTCTTGCTGCTGAGAGGGAAAGAGAGAGAGAGAGAGAGAGAGAGAGAGAGACGGGACGTGTGTTGTCATCTATGGTGAGAGTTTCCTCTGACACTGACATACAGGAGCCAGCTGTGAGCTGTCTGGCAGATCGGACCTAGGGGAGACGGACAACACCGCTGCAAAATCTTTAATTACTCGCTAACAAGAGGAACCGTCCTCATTTCAACCCAAGCACATTTCACCAGCTCACTCTGACAGGGGAAACGAGAATCCATTTTTGAGGGCAACAGCCACTGGAACAATCAGACAGGAAGCAAACAGGGGCATTCAGATTATATGGTGCATGACACTCCTGAACTAGTCGCACATAGCCAGACTTTTCCCTCATGGCATCGAGGCTCATCCACACTGCAGCTTATTTTGGCTGAAAGCATGTGTTTAAACAAAAGAGATAGTTTGACCAACATATAAAGTGGGAAGGTTTATCTGAAATTGATTTTTTGTTGTTGTTGTCCATAAAACATTGAAAATGTCTATAGACCTTCTGATAAAGATTGTTTTCAATGTCCACCCTACCTAACACATTCGATTTCTTTCCCAGTTTCCCAATTTCTTTTCTTCCCAAGTTCTGCTTGTTTACTTGTTGAGTGCCTCAAACTAATTTTATTCATTCATTTGAATCCACTAACCTGATAGATTCAGTCCTTGGTTCTTTCTGACCTGTGTTTAAGGAATCGATTCTGTATCTATTCAGGCAGATTGATAAAAGAAAAAATTAAACAATCTTTGTGTCTTTATTTCTGGACATTCCATAACACCAGCCAATCGGATCCATCAGTGTTCAGGAGAGTTCACTTGTGAATTGATGATTCAGAAAATGTGTCCCAGGACGATTTTATTTATTGTCCTTCTAATGTTTAAATGATTCAATGAAAGGTTCATAGATACAAAAACAGAAGTGATTCTTGCCAGGAATACAATAGAAAACTATCTCTGTTATAGACGTCACATCTATATAATTCCAAGCTGCAGTTGGTTTTATGTTAAGCCTCAATCCATTATATTGAGTATTGCTGAAAGAGTGAGGATACAAGTTGTGCAGCATTCAGAGTTGTGTGCAATTTCCAAATTGCTTCAGGCTATAGTGTCCTTTCGGCTTCATCAGATGGAGTTCTCGGCACCCCGCGATGTGGCTTTTATACTGCTATAAAGGTTTAATCCCTGAGGTTTTAGGGTCTGCCTGTGGCCAGTCATTTTTGTGGTGGATAAATGTAACACAGAAGATTCCTTCATGTCAGTCTGTCTCAAAAGTCTGCTACAGTGCTCTATAATGCTTTGTCTTTTTTATTGTTGGTTGTGTCTACACTCTTGTTGCTTTATGCAGCACTTGCTTTATTTCAAACCGGCTGTGTCTACATTTAGAGACACTTAAAGGCCTCATGTTTCAAGAGGTTCTTAAAAAACCCCACTCAAGGCTGACGATAGCGTTTTTAACTCTTGATTTGTTTGTTACTTTTTCATCTTCTTCTGGTGTGAGCTTGCAGGACATAAAATGGAAATATTACATGACTAACATTAATTTCTCCACCTCTCTCCTCTTCTATTTCAGACCGGAAGAAAAGAAAAAGGAGACCCGCTGAATTCAGCTATTGACAAGATGACCAAGAAGACCCGTGATCTTCGCAGACAGGTGAGTCACTCCTCTGTCTGCCATGAAACGAAGTTAAAATAAGAACATAAGGAGTCTATGGCCACTACAATGAAAGAAAGTGATATATTACCTCATGTTATTCAGCATTTGTTTTTTTTTGGTTTTCATGAAGCATTGTGTTTCGTAGAACACAGAAGACATAAATAAGGGATGAGAGGATGGTGATTGTAACTGTCAAGCTCCAAAAAGCACATAAAAGTATCATAAAAGTTGTAAATATGACTTGTGCACTATATTATGATAGCTTTGTGTGAGGAAGAGGCTGACGTTTAAGTCATTTTTCACTGAAGCTCTTCCGTTCTGCCATTTAAGTATTGTTTACAATAGCGCCGCACTTTAAGAACCACTGGTTTACTGAAGCGTCTTTTCTGAAGTGAATGCCTCAGGTATTAATACTTGCGCAAGGAAACATAAGTATGGATTTAAACTTTCAAATGAAAACAGACAAACAAAATGCTAAAAAAGTAACTAACACACCACTGAACTATATTTTGTATTTTTATTCTGAGTTCAAGAGGATAAGTCTTTTGAGAACAGTTTAGACTTCAAAAAACACCTCCTCATATTTCTAAACATCTGACTGTCGTGCATAAGAACATCAACACCGGTATGTCTCCAACTCAAGAAGCTGAGGTCCATGCTCTTGACTTCGGCAATCAGCACAGCTTAAAAGCTCTTTTGATGCATTTTCTCTCTCCATCACCATGATAATGGAACAAAGTGTCAGACCGGTCAGGAGTCTGGAAATAAAGCTGTGAAGCATTCCTATGACATTCCAATCAGGACTGTTTTACTTAATAAAGAAGGAACATTAAACGCTGCTATTATATGATATACCTGACATGGCGCTTTTCCACTACACAGTACCGGCTCGCCTCGGCTCTGTTTGGTTTTCCACTGTGTAAAAGTTGTACCTGTA
>JAUMHQ010000044.1:19322969-19339754 GCA_032361165.1 Enteromius paludinosus | reverse complement strand
AGTGATGAGGTGCACCTGAATGCAATCAGTGCATGCAAATATTCATTGGCCTTTTATTTGAAGCTCAAAGGCAATTGGTGTCTCTGGCGAGTTCCCATATGTAATGTCGAAGTGATTCGACTGAAAGGGTAACTTATATTTCCTACTGACACACTACAACAAAACAGATATGACTGACTTAAAACCAGTGAAAATGAAGAGCATTTTCTTCAACTTTAATGAATTATTGCTAAATATGTTAATTTCTTCTAAAATGTAAAAATAGTAGTGTATTAGTTTCCACCAAAATATTAAGCAGCAAAGCTGACACTTTTAACATTGATAATACTGTTTCTTAAGCACCAAATTGGTTGAATGATTTCTTAAAAAAAAAAAATAAATAAATAAATAAAAAATTATATATATATATATATATATTTTTTTTTTTTTTTTAGTGCAGCTACTCTTTACAAATTCAAAATGTGACACATTATAGTATGACACTGTCTTAGGTAAGAAAATTGCCCAGTCATGACTGATTTTACTTGTGCTAATGTATGTCTAAAGGTGATTAAGACATGGACAGGCAGAAGCGAATCAATAGCCTGATTGGATCATTGGATAATTTGTGGTTAGAGTTACAAGGAGCCATTTTATGAGCCACTTTATAGCAAGAATTGGTTAGTGCCATAGCGTTATAGCAGGTCAATGTTGTGTTTAAAGTGTCAATACCAGAATTGATGGGGCTCATCTAATTCACAGCTGATAAATTAACAATGCATATGCTGACCGACTGACATTTCGGATGATTCTACAGCTGGTCAGCAAAAACTACATTTGTCAAACAATGGACCATATCAGTTGTAAATGTATCTTTCTTGGTATACTGCTCCCTGTAATAAATCTTCTTAATAAGGCAATCCACAGTAATGAATGTTCAAGTTTTTCAGACATTTAATATACTATAGAAGGTTGAAATGAGTGAAAGTAAATGGGAGCATGGTCTCATAATACTGTGCACGCTAACAAAGTTTTGTAGATTTTGATAAAAAAAACATAAAAAAAAAATAAAAAACAAACTTTTTTTCCTACTAATACTGTATGTTAAAAGGTAGTCTTTGCGTTTCATTTACATTGTTGAAAAGCATGCACAAAGCAAATTAAACTCTCATTTATGTAGAAAATAACTACTGTTAATGCTATATTTTTGATTGATAGTAAATTATTAATGTTATATATTTACGACTCTGACAAAGAGAAAGTGACATGCCCTCTCCAGATCAATATATCTGAAAGATATGAATTAGGATATGTGTGTTATTTATTTATGCAAAACATTCCAGTAGTGTTAATCTAAATAATATTCATAAGATAAGGCATCATTCTATCATAACATCACTTATGCTTAAAAAGTTCTAGTGCCAGTAGTTTGAGCGAAGGTGAAACATATATCACTAAGATAAGTAGAGTACCTGCTGTGGGACAAATGATCTCGGAAAGTAATTTTTTCTGAGTGAGAAGGAACTTGCTATAATTATTTTCTCTCTCCATATGGCAGTTCCTCTGTCCGTAGTCTCTTGCCTTAGACAGACTTCAGTGAGATCAGAGATGGCGCCAGATGCACTTGTTTGCACGGGTTAATCTCCGGTAATTGAATATTGGGGCAATCGGACAATCTAAAGCTGTCCAATTTCAACGTTTACTGCTCGGGGCCAGGCTGGCCATGTTAAAAAGAAAGAAAAATAACATTAGAGGGAATCAGAATGCCGGCCTGTGGAATTAGCTTATCATATCCAATTGAAAACACTGTAAATGCTGCTTAGCTGGCCATTCCCCTGCGGGTGGTTAGCCAGGCGAGGAGAGGACAGGACAGAGGAGGACATCTAATGCTGCAGATGGCAGTGTGCGGGAACAATGGGGAGTTTTTGTTCTATATAACAGGGTTTTCATCAGCATCCACCCACCTCTGATTAAGTGTGTGATTTTACAGTACCTTCTGATTGTCCCGATGATGAGCGCTTGTCAGGGGTGAATAGAGACTAACCGGCAGTGTAGCATGAAAAATATATACATGCTTGAATAGTTTAATATACTCTTTTGTGCAGGCTTTGTTATTTGATGCTTGTCAAATACCAGTAGTTCTCTGTAAAATGTCTGTTTGCTTTTCTTGAATACACCTTGTCAGTTTAAGGTGTGCAACAACATTTCTCTGTGTTATTCAGTACAATTGTTGAATTACAATATATGTCTTTTGAAGCTGTGGATGTTTGCCTGGAGTTGTGGATTTTATAGTCATACTTAGACATGATAGTAATTGATTTATTTTCCTGAAAACAATGGTCGTTAAATATAAAAAAATAAATATATATATTTTTCTATTAAACACAGTAATTAATTACAGACAATACATTGTGAAATTAGTTGGAAATTGAAGGACAGTGATCTGAACCTTACCTCTCATTACAGTCTATGCAAATTCAAACAGCTTTCTGAGTGCATTTAGGCACTAGCTATAAAGTAAGCTTTGTTTTGTGTGTCACATTAAGAAAGCATGAAAGCACAACCTGCCATGTGCTCTTTAAGCCCAACAATCAGTTCTTCATTCTCAATGTTTTGCCATAGCCGTAAAGAGACCGCTCGTACCTAGGGGCCCGATTCTGTGTTCCTGTGCGAGAGATATAGACTGTGGGTGAAACCGGATGCTAATACGCATGGAATTTAGGACCTCGCAGATGAACGATTCTCAAGTGTCTGCTGCATGATGCTCCTTCCCTGTGCGATTGGTCTCAAATTAAAGGCTATATCCATTTCCTCCTACAGGATCCTCATTGTGCATCTCTGCTACCCCCTACAACTGTACAGCTCCATATCCGGAGTCACCTCAACACTTCACTCCAGTACCTAAAAAAGCCAAAACCTCATTATTCTTTCCCTTTGTTACTCTGAATAGGTACTTTTCACTTTATTCAGTGCTCTTCAAAAAGGCGACACTCATTAAGGGTCTGATGCATCTGTTTCCGGGACCCTTTCAAAACCCTACGACATAATCTTGCTATTGTTACTGATAGGGAAAGTTATAGATTAGGCTGTCTTATTATTATTATTATTAAAAAAGAAAAAGAAAGTCAATTGCGATAAACAATCTAATTAAAAAGAAACAGAGAGAGGCATATATATATTAGTTAATCAACTACCATTGGAGAGATTATTTCTTGCATGTGTAGCTTGAAAATATGGGACATAATCATTGCATTGATCGTCCTGCCTTTGAAACACTTTTAGAACAATCTACAAAATGTTTAATCAAACTAAATTAGGCAATTACACACTCTGCTTTATATAATGTTGATATTTGACTTCACCAAAGTTGAGCTGGGTCAGTCAGTTTTATAGATTGCCACAGTGAACATTGCCTGCCAACTGCGATCATGGTATTTCCTGCGGCTGATATTGATTGTTAGAATAATTTCATGAGCACAAATTAATGCACTGCTCTCTACCAAACAAAAGGTTAACGGTTAGCCAAAGAGCAGCGGCCACCAGAGCGATTTCTGTCACTTTTATTAGGATGCTGGCATAATGCAGGTTGTAAGAAGTAGGTATGTGCGTGGGGACTGCATTTACAATTCACAACAATTCAGAATATCGCTATTTGTCACACACACACACACAGGTCCATTTCCTGCTGGCCACCTTCCATAGCTTTTTTGACACCGCAGGATAGCAGTTATGCCACCTCATCGCCAGCTATATAATCTCATAACGCTCACAATTTGTTCTCTATTTTTCCTCTCCACGGTGGCCATCCAAATCTTGGACACATTAGAAAGTTTTTGTCACCATGCCAGTTGAAAAGGCTTTCAGGCATCTCAATAGGAGGTGTTCCAAATAATTTTTCTTAGTTTCGCTTTCTGCCGTTCGTGCTAGAGCCTTTGAACAATCTTCCTGAATAATTACCTACAGCTCACCCGGAGAATTAGTTACAGTGTGTCTACCCCGTTGCTCTTAACGGTCTTTAGTAATTACAGCTAATGGAATGACAATTTAGTATTATTAGGGCACGTGGCTAACAGCTCTGCTAAACAGGAGCTCACTGCGCTTCTTAGCACACATCGGCGTCTCCAGGCGGGCCCAGGGGGAAAAACTTTGAAGCGTCTACCTTATTCTTGCAGCGTATGTGATCTGATGATGCTAGCAGGGCAGACTGGGTCAGAGTGGGTGCTTTTTATTTCATTTATTATTTTTCCCAAACTTCTATCTGCTTCTGCTGATGGAACATTGTCATAAGGTCATGCGTTGAATTCTAAATGTCCGTCCACAGATGGTTCTTCAGGGTCTGGATCTGAATGGCAATCAGCCGGGCTAGTATTCGCTGGCACCTCTCAAGTGAGCAAAGATATCTGAGAGTCGTCTCACGGAAAACGTGCAGATATGTCATCATTTCCTGACTTCACTTCTAAAGCTTTTTTCGAAATAGGAAATAGACGTTTCTTTCTGGCTTTATTATTTTTTTTTTTTTACAGTTTTGCATTTCTTAATATTTTCAATAGTCACAGCAGTTGTGCTGCTTAATATTTTTGTAGAAACTGATACTTTTTTAGGATTTGTTTATTGAATTGAAAGTTCAAAAGAACAGCTTAAATCTTAAAAAATGAAATTAAACATTAAACAGTATTTTTTATTTGTCTGTTTATTTGTTTATCCAGTCATTCAAATACATTAGAAATGAAAGGGACTCGCATAAACATTTACTCTTTTTATTTGGATATTAAAGGTTGCAAAACTGGGGGAAAACTTAATTATGCCATTTTAAAGGTTGCTAATATTATTTTATGAGGGTTTACATGAATACACCTTTTCTCCAAAAATAGATTTAATTTTACCCCATTTCTAAATGATTCGTAAACGACTCGTCTGAAGCAGCTCGAAGAATCAGTCTGTCTAAACCCCACATTCCCGTTAGCCCTCACTGCTGTGATTGGTCAGATTGAGCAGTCCTTTATGATTGGTCTACTGCTACAGCGGTCCACAGAGCTTGTACCAAAACTACAGTATACTTTCTGACATTACTAGAGGTGCTTTCTGAGAGAAACCGTCAACTACAGTAGTTAGCAAGAATTACTGAGGAAAATGCTCGCAATTTGTTTTTGTAAGTGAATCGGGCACACCTCTACGTTGTGAACTTCAACATTGTATAATGCATAATGTTAAACAACGCTTATCATTACTTAATAAGACAGACAGACAATCAAGCTGCATCAATCACAATGTTTAGACTACATTAGGCCCTTATTTAATATTTAAATATTTAATGTGTCTTCATTACTGTAAGGGTAAGTTTAGGGTTGGGGTAGGAGTAGACATGAATAAAACACACAATAAATAATGTATTGTTGTTTTCCAGTAGCTGTATACATTATAGTAAAAACCGCGAATATATCTCATAATTACTATATTTGCATTACTCTAAGGGTAGGTTTAGGGTTTACTTTTTAATGGGAGGTAGGAAAATCTCACAGAATAGCAGAAATCGTTAGAACACCAAGACATGTGCAGGGTTGTTACACAACATAACGTACACTAATACGGGTTTTGAACTATCGCTAGAAAATACAATCATTAATTATTAATCATACTTACAGGTAGAAGTTCAGAGGAGCAAGCCGGTGCAATTAAACTGGGCACTGATCCATCTTTTAAGACCAAGCGTTTGGTGAATATCGCGTTGTACTCCAAGATTGGAAAATCAATACAAGATTGTACTGCTGAGGTGTTGTTGAAAAAAATGAATGCTAACTCATTCTTTGTACATTCATCTTTCAGAAGGGCATATACTGTAATACAAATGAACTCTCACAGGATACAGTGTCTTCTTGACATGATGTAATCTTTGTGGAAATTGTACTGTTTGTGGGCAGGGCAAATTTTTCGCTACGTAGAACGTGGGTGGACATTATGCAAAATTTGTTAAATAGTGACGTGGATGCATAACAGAAAAAGATTCTAATTGATGACAACTCGTTTAGGCGAATGTGAGACGACTTTTTTTTTTTTTTTGATATAGACAATAACTATTTATCGTGCACTGTCAGCGTCACAACTTTGCTGATAGTTTATGTTCACCTACAGCTACATGACACTGCATGAAAAATCATATTTGAAAAGGCATAATAGGGTTTATTACGCCTTTTCAAATATGATTTTTAAAAGTATAATAAAAAAGTATAACATAAATGCATTAATTTATTAATTTAAGATATATTGACCCCGAACATTTATATGTTACTGTTTGTTTGTATATCCAGTAATTTAAATACTTAAAAAAATAAATGGGGCTCACTTAAATATTTACTATTTTTATTTGGATCTTAAAGGTTGCAAAACTGAGGGGAAAATATATTTATATAATAATAATAATAATAATAAGTAAAAAAAAGTCTAGAATCAGTGCAGAAACAACTGGGTTTTATACAAGATAATCAAAGCAGTAAAAATTTATATTATATGTGTTTAGGCCTTTTTCTTTCTTTTTTTCAAATTTATACATAGCAGTGTTACCAGTCAAAAAAAAAAAAACAATGCAGAGAACAAAACCATTTCCTGGCAGAAATGTCATCTGTCTCCAAAGTACAGAAGAGAGAAAACAGTGAAGGCAGTCTCCCTTGAGGCAACGTTGGGATTCTCTAGGGGAAAGTCCTAGTTTTAGCTTGTCCTACATCATCAAAGCCCGGCGTCACATGTAATATTAACAGGATTTCTATCAGAAGTCACTGCGTAAGAGTATTAGAGACAACATTTACTCAACAATGCAGTGGCCATCTTTGTGTGGAGAGAGATAACAAGGACTGACCCACTGGGTCATGGGATTACTCGATTAAACTTTTACAAAGCTGCCAGTTTCTGCTGTGTTTCTTGGACCAGATTGAAGTGATGTTGGCTTTTATGCTGAGTGGAGTTCATTTTGAGATGTGCCAGTGAAGCGTTCTTGTGCTCTTTCGTGCTGTTCCAAAAGCAGATCCTCTGTGTAAATGCAGACTTAACTAATGATAAGATAAAATGGTACTGGTCGCTGGGCAGAGTAAAATTCAAACTTCATGACATCAAAAAGAAACATTTTTGTCAGCGCCAATAGGCTCATGGGCAGAGACATATAGTGCAGCTGTGCTTGGGGTGTCCCGGCACGTGGATGTTTCCCATTACTTCCCCTTCTTTTTCTCTCACTTCCTGTCAATACTTAACTTTCCTGTCACAATCAAGGCCAAAATACTACAAAAGAAAAAAGGCAAACATGAGGAAATGTTTCAAAAGATCATTCCAAAATCTTATATCACTGTAATGCCATACAGTATATCAAGATATAGTTACACTATCAATCAAACTATTCAAAATTTTAGAGTGGGTAGGATACATATTTATTTGTTTATTTATTATAAGTGTCTTATGCTCAGTAATACAGTGTTTTTTGATCAGAAATAAAGTAAATGCAATGATATTGTGAAATAGTATCTGTTAAAATCACTGTCAATACTTCAATATAATTAATATTACATTATTGTAATGGAAAAGCTGAAATTTAGCAGCCTTTACACCAGTCTTCAGTGTCGTATGATCCTTCAAAAATTATTCCAATATGCTGATCCAATTGAATATATTTATTATTATGTTATTAGGATTCTTTGATGAATAGAAGAGTTAAAAACAGCTTTTGTTTGAAACATAAGTAACTTAAATAGCCTATTTGAAAATAGGTATTACTGTGTTTAAAAATAACTTTACTTGAAAGGTCACAAAACTAAAAATATACTTTTGAAAGTCGGTAACACTTTATAATAAGTACACACTATGAATGATTAGTTAAGCATTAGTAAGCATTTATTCCATCCTTTAAAAAACTATTGTTCCAACATTATTATGCATTAGTTGACAGCTTACAAGTGCATCTATAAATACCTTGTTCTTGAGCATATATATAATGTTTAACAATTTTATGTTTATACTCTTTATATAAAACAGTCTTAAAAAAAACATTTTCTTTTGCATCTTGAAATTAATAGTTTTATTTCCCTCTGTGTTGTTTGTTTATTTTTTTCTGTTATGATGATAACTGGCCCTTTAAATTTCCTTTGTACATTTAGATATGCTTATAAATCAAGAACCAAGGTATTTATAGCTGTAATTATAAACTACTTACTAGTGACAGTAAATGTTGGAGCAATGCTTTATAAAGGATGAACTGACTATTTACTAATGCTTAACTAATGATTCATAGCGTGTAGTTATTATTAAGTGTTACCTGAAAGGCTGGCTTCAGTTTTATGTAACTCACTAAAAACAGTCAAATTTATTTATTTACATTTATCTTCCAAGGCAGAAGTCTTTAACAAGAAATGTACAATATATGAATAAAGTTTGTATTAATGGTTAGCGAGTGCGTTAGGAAGGTGACGGCAGTAGAGGGAGGGGTTCAGGGACACTTGTCTCTAAGCTATTTGACTTTTTGACACAGTCTAAATCTAATCATCAGAAAGCTTTAGAGGTGAAGTGGACTATCGTAGCAGAGTCAAATCCTCTGAAAATTAAGCCCATTAATCAAACACACAGGCTCATTTGCCGTTTTTATAGTGGTGGCTGATTTGCGGTTGGGTTCGTAACGACAGTAGAGGAGGGGTGGAACAAAAGAGAAAGGGTTTCACGAAGCAGGAGAATATCCATCAATTCTCATTAAAGAAAACTAGATCATCTCTTCTAATTAGAATGGGTTTTTTTTTTACCACGGTAAAATACAAAGTAAAGCGAGTTAGCCGCCGCACTGCCATCTCTGATTAATTAGGTAAATGCATATAAGATACAAGTTCATGGTAGAGGCTTATTAAATGCAAAGTGTAATTTATATGAGGTCGAGTCCACTGAGAAAATATTATCACCATTTCCCGTGAGGTAATTTACTGATACCGTCCCACTTTGCTCTTCCATTTTCGTTGGACTCCATTCTTAGCTTTGCTTCTCTCTCTTTCTCAAGCCCTCTGATTCACTCTGGCTTAATGCAGACATCAGCAAATCTAGGTCCCCGTGCACCTTAATTCAAACAACAATACAGAAAATTGCTATAATAAATCTGATAGTTTGTTCAATGTGACCTGGTCTTTTGAATCTTTCATCGTATTATATCGGCGAGCACATCTTTACTGGAAAATCTGCAGTGCAATTGTGCAACCAATACAAAAGATGATGCGTAACGGTTATTGTTTGGAGAAAAAAAAAAGGGACAGTACAGTACTTGTCATTTACTGTAAAAAGCACTTTCCTGCAAAAAACTATTCATTTGTGGTTAAGTATGTCATAATGTACAGTCAAAATAAACCCTGACCGGGTAATAAAGAACTGGGCAGGAAGTGAAGGAGTCTTATATCATCCTGAAGAGGTTTATTTGGGGATTATGACCATACTTTTTATGTGGGAAATAAATAAATAAAATGTGGTGATAAATACTTATTCAGGTTGAAATGATTTTATTATGAAAGTTATGAGAGAGATGGTTGGCAGCGACAACAAGTAATGAATATACATAAACAGAGAGTTTAGAGCTTATCATACAACAATTTGGAACGCTGAATAATGTGATTGGCCAATCGGAATCAAGGATTGCGGTTGTATAATACCATGCAAAAAGGATTTGCCTCAGGGCATTTTAAGTATTTATACAGTTTTGAGTGTTACTTTGTATTTATTTATGTAAATAAATAGAGTACTGTGAACACTAAGATAAATTGAGACCACAAATATTCACAGCAGGAAGATCCGAGGGACCAAATGTTGCTCTGGTTATATTGCTTTAGTAGAGTCCCTCTGCGGTCAGTCGGAGTGATTGACAATGATATTTTTCAGCCTACTTCATCCGAAACAACAGCCTTTGTCACACCGTCTTTCTTTGATGCTTTCATGTCACGTCGTGCCATCCCTATCCGACTCGCCCGCTTTGTCCCACCGTGATGAATCTACCTAGTGTTACATGAGCCACACACGGACCGAAGCTCATCTCGAGCCACCTCTCAAACAAGGCCTGTTCAATACAGCCACGCCGGGCATATCTAATTCATTCAGTTGACTGACAATGTCAGCATTAGAGAGGAGCAGGTTCCTGACACTTGTGCAGATGAGATGTGGGTTGCAAATAAAAGTTTGGCTCAAATTGTCTTTCTTTTGACAAAAGTAGAGCTTCAACTTTGATGTGTGACAGTGCCGAAAATCCTGTATGCTATATGATGGGCTGTGTAGTAGCCCTGAATGGGTGGGTGAGAGAGATGTGTCGAATCTCTGATTGAGAGGTGTTAGAGAGCACTGGCACAGGACTGGAAGAACAGAACAGAGCTGCTATTTTCAAGCATGCAGAGAAACACTCCTGATAATTGAGGTCTAGCAGTTTTACAAACTTTTGTATGATTTTGTGTGTTTAGATTAAGATTTAATTGCATTTACTTGTTTATTTAACAACATTATAATAATAGTGATAGTAATTGATGATGAAACAAATTTGAATATTTATTGTTATTTGAAGGTTTTATAGATGCGTTTGTTTGTTTATTAACATAATAATACAATTTGAGATCTTTTTTGGTTTTTGAATGATTTTGTTTCTTTGCTTATATTGTGTTGTTGTTGTTTTATACAACTAAAGCAGTGACAGTTATTTTATTGTTATTTAAAAATTTTATAGATTGCATTTATGTGTTTATTAATAACAACAGCACAACAACAACAACAACAACAGTAATAACAATAGTAATAATAATAAATGACAATTAAACAAATATTAATATGTATTATTATTTAAACATTATGTATTTATTTATTCATTAATTTATGGTCCAGGCTGGGAGCTTCTTCTCTTTTTTTTTTTTCTGCTGAGCGCAGTGATATTAAATGTATAGAGAGGAGATATGGACTATGTCTGCGTCTGCTGTGTATTGTATGTGGGCTGACTGTCACTGGAAAAAGGTGATGGAGGACCTCATTTTGTGCCCCTAGAAATGCACTTTCTCTGCTTCTCACGTACACACACACTTGCACAAACTAAAGAGTGTCTGTCTGGTGCTTTATTGGTCTATTTAGGCCATTTTCTTTTCATATAATTCTTCAGTAAGCATCGTAGGTTTTCATAGCAGATTGTAGTCAGTGTGCGTTTACACATGTGCAGACCAATCTCTGGACCAATCTCGCACCGAGAAATGAGAAGATGCATACTGTGATAGAGTGTTGCTCCAAGGGCTGAGACCATGCACTTAGGCCATCGAGGTTTGGTTTGATCGCGTGCTTGTTTTGCGCTTGGCAGTGCAGAAAATGCATTTTTACCTCTATATTACCAACTCCTATGTGTGTTTTAACATGAGCAGAAAGGTAGCATGCATTGTCTGATTTTTTAACCATTAGTGGTACATATACTTTTTATGTTTGTAGTTTGTTTTATCCTAAAGGGGTCATCGGATGCCCATTTTACACAAGTTGATATGATTCTTCAGGGTCTTAATGCAATGTCTATAACATATGGTAGTGTAAAAAACACCTTAACCCTGTCAAAATCAGCTGTTTTCATCAAGCCGTTCTAGTCCATGTTGCTTTAAATGCTAATGAGCTCTGCTGAGCCCAGCGCTCCCGATATGTTGACACATCAGGATTTTAGATAGACAATAAAAATAAATAAATAGAAAACACTGGATGGATTTTTATTATTGTAGGATGGATGAAGACACACACTTCCAACACACTTCCTTTGCATCCGATGACCCCTTACCACTTTAATCAGGTACAATCAGGTATCTTATTTTTAATTTTCCTCCTCTTTGGTCACTTCCGTTTCTCCATCTTTTGTACTTCAACCAACTCCGGTATTTAGATATAGTTATCTCCAACAAGGAGATACAGCCCTGACCCTGTCCCTCAACATGGAGTGAAAATGTGTGTTCTGACAAAAGAGCATTGTTGTTCCAAAATCACAGGGCGAGTGCTGATTGTTTACTTCCTGTTCCCCTAAAAGGTAATTCTGTTGCGCTAGCATTATTCTCCTGTCAAGGACACTTGTAACACCCACTTCCATTCGGGGGAACAGAAAAAAAAATGGCATGGGCATTTCAACAAATAGATAGTCACAGTTCTGCATGGCAGAGAGGTTAAACAAACTAAACATGTTGGATTGAAGGTTTTGTTCGTGGTGAGGTGTTGAAAATGTAACAGCGTTTATTGCTCGCTAGTTGTCAGGTCGCTACATATTATTTCTCTTGCTTGTCTTCCACATTCGTACACACTTGTTTTCACTTTTCAGATGATAATTTACTCTTCTGTCTGTTGCTAGGTAGCATTGTCGCGCTCCTTATTGTTCGACTCTGGAGGAGATATCATACGTTAAGACCCCCTCTGCTCTCCAAACTACATCAATTACAGGGTTTGTTTTGGTTTCATCCTTGAGTATCAGCCCTCAAGGACGCCTTTGTATATATCACACACACATACACTCACTCACAGCTGTGCATTTATATATCCACAGTCGCAATCAATGCCTCACAGACAGTGTCAGGTTGACACATATGTCACAATGCTAAGCAAAAGCTTTCGAGCGTGGCCGATCACACGTAAATATGTCAGTCCATCGCCTGTTAGCGGGAGACTATGGGAATAAGGCTACATTACAGTTAGATTTGGCATTTCTCGCCTTCAAAACTGATCATGGCAGACAGCAGCAGGGCAGCGTTTAACCTGGATGCCCTTTTGATAAGTGTTGTTTACGTACTCAGCCACTGGCCTTTTAGAGCCAGAGTAGCCCATACATCTTAAAGGGTGTCTCCAGAATAGAGCATGTAGATAACGTGTGTGTGGCCTCAGTAACAGCAAATACGAAATTGACGTTTTTCAAGTCATAATTCACATGATGAGTGTGTGAGAAGCAGCCTGCTGCTAATACGGCTCATTTCAGCTTGCTTAAAACAACCTTTACTCTCTCTGTTCTGCTGTGGTGGAATGCCATTTCAACCTCCACCCGATCTACTGAGACCATCAGAAACTCCATGAGCACTAGGACTAGCACTAGCACATGTCTAGGCAGTACAGCCACGTGGTGAAAAAAGCAGTGGTGTAACCAAAAATGACAACTCTGACAAACCTATTTCTGTGGTACATAGATTTATTTGAGGAAAATACATAATGTTTTACATGTCTGTTTTATTTTGTTGTTTTGACAAATTCCTTTTGTAATTGCATGAGAAAAAATACAAATAAAAATAAATAATATATATTATTATTAAAATATATATATATATATATATATATTTGTATTATTATTCTTTTGTTTTCTTTTTATTCAGTTGCACACGATTGAGTAAATAGCACTTTTATTTTGTTTTTACTATTTATTCAACTATCCTTTCTTTTCTCTTGATTGTTTTATTTTTTGTTGTTTTCCGGCCTACCGCTTGTTTACAAGTTTTGAAAGCGAAATGCTCCCTTGAACTCGATTTTTTTCAAAGAATTTACTCATCTGAATTTGTACAAAGATTCCTAAGTAATTGCATCAAAAATGTATTCTTTTGTTATTGATTGAAAAAAAAGAAAAACACAAGTTTTTAAGGTCGTGAGCAAGAGAAAATATGCCTTTTTAAACTATTCCTTTTCCTCTTTAAGTTCCTTTTCTTTCATACTACTTTGGTTCACTCTTAAAATGGTTCTTTGCTCTTTTATGAAAAATAGCTTGTGCTTTTCCCTCATTTGTTATTCGCTTTGCATAAAAGCATCTGCAAAATGATTAAATGTAAATAGCTCAGATTTAACACATGAATATATGTGCACGCAAGTATCCCACTTCTTGTCATGCAAACAGCTCTCATCTACCGTCAGTGGGAATCAGCTTTCATTTCAAAGTGCTTCTAATATTCACACTCTTTTTTGATAACCAGCGGGAAAGTGAGTGTGTAGGGCTTATTGTGACCGTGTGTACAATGCCGAAACATCTGAGAAACATGGCACTCTCACACAATGTCTCTGTGGGGCGGCCTAAGCGGCTTATATTAATGGGACAAGATCAATGTGAAACCCTCGATGATGGCGGCAGACTCATCAAGCCCCATTGTTTCAGTAGTGGCTAAAGAGTGGCATAACACAGTCAGGTTCTGAGGTCTGTGACCATCAGGGAAGTAAAGAGGCCGGATTGATTCTGTGCTGCTTATCGGGTGGTTATTAAACTAATGATGGAGGAAAGGTGGGGGAATGGCAGAGAAACGACATTCCTGCTGTCTTCTAGAGTATTCTGCTGGGAGGCGTATGGTTCGGAGTCTCTTGATGGTTTCTTCTGGCAGTTTGCATCCTCTCTGTACGATTTCTTTATCTTTTTTTTTTCTTCTTATGCACTTCTCTTTCTCACTTACTCTGCACTAGGCGTTGCACTGCTGATAAAATGAAGCAGAAATGAATGCAGCAAAATAAAAAAAAGCAAAGAAATAAAGTTGTAAATGGTCAGAAGGCAGAGTTTCCATGGAAAATAATCCTAATACGATGCGCATTGCTGCACGCTGCCAATTACCCAGACTGCCTGCGCACAGTTACTACTGCCGAAGTTTGTTGCCGCTTTCTTTTCCACTTCTGACATTTAAGTATTCAACAACTTTTATGTAAGAATGGACTTTTTTAGCCTTGTGATCTCCAAATCTAGGTAGAGGAATTCTAAGCTGATAAAACAGGGAACTTGTGCTCATGTGCGCAATATATAGCTATACAAATATGGTTGGAAAATGTTTAGTCTGTACTACTATTTTTTTTGAAGAAAACGAATACTTTTATTCTGCCTGGACACATTACTTTAATTTAAAAATGACAGCGACTATAAAAATGAATGCCCTATCCTTTAGATAAAAACCCTAACAAATAAATACCACGGTTTCCACAAAAATATTTGTATCAATAGCATTGGAAATAAGAAGAAATGTTTATTGAGCACTAATCAATCATAAAAGAGCGATTTTAAATACAGATGGAAATTGTAATTTGTTTTGCTGTATTTGAAATATGTAGCCTTGAAGGACATACTATAAGAAACGTCTTTCTAAAACAAAATATCTAAACATGTGATATATGTTATTGGAATATTGCACTGACAAATATTTGTATAGATTAAATTATTTTCCTATTTAAATATGCTGTAGTGGCATACAAGGACCAGCGTGGTTACCATTTACACCCTAAAAATTCAATAATGATTATGTTTTCTAGTCATAGACATGTTTTATGTTTTCTTCAATATTTCCCAATCATGTAGAGTTCTTCATCATTGTGGCAAAGAGGCATAGTGAATCTAAGGGTCAGATTGAAGAGTGATGGTTTCTCTCCTTGTATCTACCAAGAGTCCCAGACTGTGTTAACCTTTAGAGAATGCAGCCTGTGAGGAAATGGATCTTCAGTTCTGTTGGGTGCATCTCATCATACGGCAGGCTCTACCTTTGCCCTTCATTTACTATTGGCTTGTCACTTTTTTCACCCCCAACTCCTTGTCAGTCACTAGTAGTGCATGTGTGTGTTTTCTAGGAATCCTGTGTTTATTTTGTCGTGTTTCTCTGAATGGAAGCTATGGGTTTCATGTCCTCCGTCCTCTGCTGGTGTCCTAATCACTTCATTTGTTTAGTTACTGCTCCCTGCACGGTTGCTTCAGCATCTCTTTCCTATGGAGCTGAGAGAAGCAGATGGCTTTCTTCATTCTCCCTCAAACAAAAACTGCAACATTATGAAGCAATATGGAGATGTCATCTTAAATGCAGTATGCACATTTGCGTGTGTGCTCGTGTCTGAGAGAGAGACATCAAAAGATGGAGAATGTGTCTTACTAAGAGACACCAGCATCATGGACTATTAAAGTTCAAAGGCTTGTGGTTCTCCTGAAATAAGATCAATTATGTTCTTCGACATAATGGCATTCTCATGTTTTCTGGCCACAAAAAGGAGGGAAGGCTAAATCAAAGCGTTAATGAATGATGATGAATAAAACATGGTTGGATGTAAGCATAAACATCTTTAATTCCAGTTTCTTTTTTCTTTTAAGAGCTCTGTCTATTAGAAAAAAATGGAAAATTCTATTCATGGTCAAAAGAAATATTTATGGCATGTTTCTAGACCACCTGCTGACGTAGTACAAATTACTTTGTGGATATTAAATGGAGATATTACAAAACGGAAGGCTTTTTTTTATTTTTTACATTCTTATCACGTGTCTAAAAGTGATGACAGGAAAAGGCATTCAGAGATTTTAGCTTGCTAAATAGGGTGAGAGGTTAAACCTGTTTTGTATTCATTTGAGCGAGAATCTCGCTTGTTGAATGTCTTAATGACAAATGAGTCACAAAGAGTCCATTTTAATGAAGGTTGACGCAAGGCACTTCATGTAATACACAGGACTGCATTTACAGGTAGGGTTGCATGTGCAAGTGAGTGTTTTACCGGGTATAACAGGAAATGTTTGAAAAACTTCTGAAAAAAAAAAAAAAAAAAAAAATCACTAAAATTTCATTCTCTAGTGGTAAAAACTATTACCTCAGCTTTAGGCTAAAACCCCGATCTATTTACTTTGCAGAGGTGAACACATTACATTTTTTTCTCAGGTCTGTCACTTCAGGCTACATACTGTAAAAATGTCTTCATTACCAAGGTTCGTCCAAGTGGGCACTTCAATTTTAAATCCCATTGCAGGTATGAAGGAACATTTTTTGCCTTATGAAAGAAAGAAGGAAGCTGTTATTGAAAATTAGAAGTAATGGTAGGGCCTGTTGAATTTATACT
>JAUMHQ010000044.1:19303669-19321984 GCA_032361165.1 Enteromius paludinosus | reverse complement strand
CAGTTTGTGCGGTATAAATATCATTACGTCTATGAAGAGTCCTCATAAATCACAAAAACCAACATGTGTGTGTGTGTGTGTGTGTGTGTATATATATATATATATATAAAAATCAAAATCTCTCCTCCTGGAATTTATGCGTTTCACCATCTGTACAAAAAGCTACATATTGCGAATCAGCTTATTATTTTACAGTCATCTGGAGTTTTACGAGTTCTGAGACTGTATATAAATTATGTGCAATCAGCAACAGCACATTTCATCTACAGGATGAAATCAATAAATGAAGGAGACATACTCTATAATATTAAGAAAAGAAAGGTGGTAGGCACTACACATACCAAAATACTCAGTAATGGGAAACTGTACTGTTATGTTGGAAAGGAAGTGAGAGGGTTGAGATTTTGTTTTTTTATTCAGTTTCAAAGTGTTCTTAATAGCAAGTCTTCTAGTCTTCAAGTCTTCTTCTAACTCCAGTTAAAATCACAATGAAAATTAATTGGATGAGCAACCAATGGTGTTATTTGACTGTAAAAGAAAAGCACCTTTCAAATATTAGCTTGGGGGCTTTCGCAACCCAGGGCAAATGTTAAATTGTTATCCACTGATTGGACTAATTAGATAAAACAGTGTTGATGTATTGCTATGTTAGCTCTTATAAGATCTGTGACCTCTTTTGGGATTATGTACTGTATATAACTAAGCAAATGTTTTGTTCCAAAATCTAGCTGCCTGTACAATGGCAGTTTCTTTTCACAAATTTTAGCCACACGTCTGACACTAAGGCTTTTCAAAATGATATTTGTGCTAAAAGTAAGATCAGGGTTGAGCAACTTCGGTCCTGGTGGGACACTCTCCTAATCCAACACATCTGCCTGTAGCTGTCTAGTGATCATGAAGACACTGATTAAGCTTGTTTAGAGATGGGCCTTAACTTCGCAGGACTCTGAACCGGTTCACAGAACAAAAACAAAAATTGGAAACGAACCAAATTTTGAAAGAAACAAACTAAATCAAATTGAATATTTACTAACAGAAACGAAAATTTGAAATTAAAATTCATCATAGATCGCATTGGCTATTTTTTCCAAGGATATGTCACAGATGGCAAGCATAAGGCCTACAATTAAGTGAAAATGAATGGCAAGTAATATGCAGCTTGCTGTATGTTTTGAAACCAGCAAAAATGGCATTATATTAGTAGAATATGGATTCAACAAGGTCACACGCACTTGTGGTACTTCTGTGAATGGAGAAAATAAAATAAATCTATATACATAAAAAAAAATATAAAGGCCTTTACACTAAATATATTTCATACTATTACATATTGCGCAGTGCAAACTGCATGTATCTTCATGAAGATGACAGAAAAATATCAATGAAAATGCCTGATCTAAATTCAAAATGGATTATTTTACTTATTATATCTGTGTGCTTTACTTTTATGCTTATTAGAGCACCACATAGAGTAGAGAGTTCCAAATCGGTCACTTCTGACAGTCAGGATACTGCATATGCATGCAACACAGCAGGTTTTGGAATGGAGCTAACACCCTGAAGAAAAAAGGCTATGCAACAAATGAAATGCCAGAACCTTCCAACTAATGTCATTATAGTTTGATACCATTCCAAAAAGAATTCAGAACATTTAGATCCATGGTAACTGCCCAGCATGTAATTCTGTGCTTTCAGTCTCTTTCCGCTTCGCTCACTCCCTGGCCTTTCATTTTCTCACACCCATCCCCTTGTTCACACCACCTCCTAATGGACAACGTGTGAATGTAAAGTACATCCGTTGACGTGTAACATTAGCAATTTCCGAACACAATCTGGACAATCTGCTCTGATTTAAAACACTTTGCCTTAATGTGCTTCTAAGAACCTACTCTTACAATCTAAAAGCATTGACCATTTTCAAAGAAATTAAATAACCAGGACAAAAAGAAAACCCACGAAAGCATTGTGAGCTCAATAAAACAATCCAGTCATGTTAAATGTGCGTATTATACAGATACCTTACTTGTGACGCATTGAAAGACCTTACTCGTCACCGCAACAAGCAACTTGTCTCCTCCATAAACCCCTTTGATTGAGGTCTTGATGTAGATTTTAAATCAAAACTGCAACTCATTGGGGAGCTATGCAGCTATGTTATGAATTAGCTCTCCAGAAAGCATTGAGAAAATAAAGTAACCTGCTCCCCTGGTACAAATGATTGTCCATGTCCATTAATCAGGAAAAGGCAGGGCGTCTAGTGTGACTGAGCGCGCAGCTGTAGATCAAAAGACATGAACAAAGCGGACTCAGAGGAGTAGCAGACTCAAATTGGCAGTGGAAATCTTGAAATGATCAATACATTAGGGTTATCAGAGATGGTTTTTGCTCCAAACTCAAGGAAGGCCTGCTGCGCAAACATGCAAAGATTGAGAGAGGACGCTGCCCATTAGCTGTGAAGATGGATAACATCTCATCATGTTATTGGTCGATGGGGATAAATAAATATTCAGCTGATCGATTGGGGTGTGGTGCATTGGTAACATTTGAAAATGATCAGTCAATCTCACTGGCGACACTAGAAATCTCTAAGTGGGTGGACCTTGGTAAAATAGATGGGACTAGATTTCACCATAAATATTATTTATGCCTTTCCTTAACCTTTATGAAACAGTATTTGCTCTCTTTTTTATCTCTTCATCTGTTCAATTTCAAGACTGTTGCAATTCCTGCAACTCCCTACAAAGTTGTAAGACAGCCAAATACTGGGACAGCTGAAAAAAATATGTATAAGTAATTATTATTATAATTATTTGTATATGTATTAAAAAAAATACTAATTTCAACAAAATCCTAATGCTGTTCATGTAGTTCATGCAGTTATTATACCCCTAGAATTATTATGAGTAAAATATCTCTGAAGTATATTCCCATTCATATTCACAATTTTGAGCACGCCAGGGTGATTATGGACATGAAATTACCCAGCCATGGTTTCTTGTTCCACAGAAATATATATATATATATATGTATATGTATATATAGGAGGGAAAACAAAGCCCAAATTCCCTTAATCATTAAATGTCTTTATTAATTTATAATATAAATTGTATGAATATAAATATAGACATGTACATTAAATTACTGTATGTGCGTGTATTTATATATACATACTGTAATACATATACACTTAATCGTTTGACAGCACTAATGTAAATATATTATTACATGCATGCTATTATGCCAGAAGCAAGGCCTCATATTGCATATGTGACCTTGCTCATGGTGTGTGTAATATGTTTAATAATTTCAGTGGTCTGGACCATTAATGTTGGCTCTTGAATATGGAGAACTGTAGCAAAGTTAAAGGAGGTTGTGCTGTACTGGAAATGCTGGAACAGTGTGTGAATACAATAGCATGAGCCTCCCAAGTCTACCGCAGGTGAGGAGATCAGTAATTGCCTTTCTTCACACTGGCAACACACAAACACACTCTCACACAGGCCTCTTTGCAGCTCATCCAGACAGAGCTGTTGAGAGACAGCCAGCAGTTGATTGGCACCGTCTCAGTCTCAAGCTTTGCTCGTTTTTCACACTCAGGTAGAAAAGAGGAGCTATCCAAAACCTGCAACTGCCACAGTTTACCCAAGGAAAAAAAAAAAAAAAAAACCTTCAAGATATCTCTCTCTTTCTGCTTCAGCACGCCTATCCCTCAAATCCTCATCCGAGAGCTTTCACTTGCCTGGATCTGAAATGCAGTCTATCAGAAGGTTATCTCTGGTCCTCTTTACTCCTGGCATTAACATGCGCTTCGGATCCAGATAGCGACTGGATATTTTTGTCTTGCTTGGGTTTACTCTTTGCATTCCAACATCTCTGATGTGACCAATGTACATTACATATATACCTGTGTGTGTGTATTTATTAGTGGATCAGTCAAAGTGTTTGACGGTTTGATGGATATTGCTGTGCATGGTCAATTGTTGTTTTTTTTTGTTGTTTTTTTACTTGGAAAATAAGGTTAGAAAATGATATTTTAAAGTGTCTAGAAATGTAGTTTGCAGGGTAATAATTCATGGGATGGTGTTCATTGTATGGGATGATCAGATCACAAGACGTGCATGTTGTGTTTTTCACATGATAAAAAAATAGTTTAAAGAAAAAGGCAAGAACAATAGTCAATGCCAAATAAATAAATACAATAAAATTGTAAAAATACAAATAAGCTTTGTTTATTT
Source organism: Enteromius paludinosus (assembly GCA_032361165.1). Taxonomy (NCBI): domain Eukaryota; kingdom Metazoa; phylum Chordata; class Actinopteri; order Cypriniformes; family Cyprinidae; genus Enteromius; species Enteromius paludinosus. The sequence continues at coordinate 19,317,749 of JAUMHQ010000044.1, read as the reverse complement.
ATTCACTCATGCCACATTTATTTATGACAATGGCATCATGGAGATATTTCATTCTTCATATTTAGTGGGCTGTTGTCTCTGTATGTTCTGTATATTATGCTCTCACACTGTGACAAATAAATATATTATTATAGTTATTATTTCCTTGTAATTAATTCAGCAATGCAATCACAATCTTGGGTGTATTTACTTTTGGATTCTAATATGATATGCTATCCGATTGTGATCTGATCACTGAAATCACATAGTAATGCCAAGTGCAAAGGGGTCTGCCTCTCTCTGCTCTGTTTTGAACTCAGCAAGCGTTCTCTCCCTCCAAACACTTTTAAATGCATTGTTTATCTCCAAACAGTTTTAAATGGTGGCCCTGGAGTATTCTTAAATATACAGAGAAATTACAAAGAACAGGCTTGGCTCCATTTTCATAATTGGGCTTCGCTGCCAAGCACAACTGCTTGGCTTGCACCCTCACAAAGAGGGATCGATAGTTCAGTGAAAGCTGAAAGCTGCCCGCTTATACTTTGGGAAGTTGGGGAGTCACACAGTGCCTTCCAAGTTTCTCCAGCTTTTTATGTTGAAGACCTATTATCTACTCCGATTTAAAGGCATGTCGGAATCCGAGTGCTAGATGTGAGAGTAACATCAATCAGTCCAAATGTTCTCTGTGGGTGCATAAGTCTGTGAGAGCTGACCCCTGATTTGAAGCAGAGCAGCCCACACAGCCTTGAGCCGAAACAGGAAGTCACTTTTCACACTGAGTAGAGATCTTTTGGTAATGATTTAGCTAGGACTTCAGTAGGGCATCTCTGAGTGCCACCGCAGCTGGGTGGCAATGAACCACCTGGCCCATACCGCTCTATCACCCTCTCGGGCATCCATCCTTCTCAATTCTCCACCCCTGAATACATCGGCGGCGTCCGATTGGCCGCCATCTCCGCCATTGCCCTCGGTGATTAAAGTCGCCACCCTTCCCCTTGCCTCTCCACTTGTACAAAGTCAAGCATGTCCACTCAGCTTTATGGATTGTTTATATTGCTTTCAATTACCTTTCCATGTCCCACACTGAAGTCAGTAAATTTTTATATGCTGGAAATTACTCTCCAGGCACCCATCTCCACCATAACTGCCAGTACCCAGAAAGAAGCTCTCCATGTCCTGGCAAATAAATCATATTTAGAATTCATCAAAATAATTTAGAGTTTATTAGAGTTTATATGCCAATCCGAGCAGTGCTTTGGGCCTCGACTTTTTATTCCTAGCGGTCGCTTGTCAGTGGTTACAGTCATTAATAAAGCTAAAAATCACACGACATTGCAACTAAATTAAATTTCACAGCGATGGTTCTTCTCGATGAAATGTGACGCGTATGAACCCTTAAAATAGTCTCCTGGAATTGCTTGATGTTATCTTAGGTAGGTCTCCAGATTCTGATATGAAAGAGGCTAAATATAGCTATGTTGAAAATTTGGATCAAAGGAATTGTACTTGCCAAATACATCGATGTAATTTAAATATTGTTATATTTGAACATTTTTATGTTCTGCGCTTTCACCAGACTCATTCATTTGTTATGAATGAGAACATTATACAGGTTTAAAGTAGGTAATTTAATATACATTTTCAACAAACAAACAAAAAACACTTTCTTTGAATCATCAGCAAAAATAACTATTGTTCAAGTATTAATTCTTTTTATAATTCCTTCCACCTCCAGTAGATATTTTAAATGTCCTTTGTATGATGTTTTCTTATTGAAAGAAAGAAAGAATAAACTAAGAGAGGAAGATTTAAAGTTGTGTGTGATTTAAAAACACACTGGCTGCAATCACAAGAATAGCAATCAATATCTAATCTAGCCCAAATCAGTCCTGATGCAACAGAACTAAATGCAAATGCAGTAGCAGACAAATGAAAAAGACACAAGGGTTTACTTTATGCAGGTCAATAGATGTTCCTGCAAGAAGAAAGGACTTTGCTGAGTTTGCATGAGTTTGTATGATATGCTTCAATCATAATATTTAGTACATTAAAAGACGAGTTCATCCAAATAAGGGAAGACTGAACTTTTTTTTGTTTTTGGATTATTTATCCCCTTAACTTCAAATGGGTTTAATATAATTTTAGTTAGTATCAGCGGTTGGTCTTACTCGTGGCAAATGTCTTTCACTTTGTAAGCACTATAAGCCAACAATGGCAGGCACAGCTCTTTTCCTGAAATAAGAAGAAAAGTAATCAACATGGCTTTCGACAGGCTTTCTCTTTTCATTTGGTTGGCTCTCCTTTATTTGCCTCAATTCAGGCTTTGTTTATCAACTGGCTGATTGTGAGGCACTTAATTATGCCACACTCCAAACTGCAGGTTTCCCAGGCAATAAGCTCCTTGGCACAGTGACTTAGTCGAGGAAAGTGGTGTGGACGCTCACTGACTTCTTAAGCAAGGCCTGTGACTCGCATGATTAAGATTACAGACTCTGGAGACAAATAAGACTCAACCTGGGACGATGTGTGTGCGCGCTCCTCCATGTACTTCTATGTGGTTGAAAGCATTTTTGATAGTTGTTACAGTGCCCAGGGTTTAAATTGAAGAGGCTTATCACTAACTCCTGTATTTCCTAGAGAAGTTTTATTTATTTTATTTATTTATTTATTTTTATTTTTTTTTAGAGTTTCCAGCTAACATCAGCAGAGTGTTGAAAGACCCACAGTGTGTTATCCTGTTAATGGGCAGAAATGTAAAAGCACCTAGCCGTTTTCCATCATTTTAGAACTAAAATAACACATTTTCATGGTTCCATTCAAAACAATGCATTCATTTTTAGTGTTACAGCTTGCCCATTAACTGTAACCTATATGTTTATCACGGGAGGAAACAAAAAAACAAGTTTGATATCATAATTTCATATATATATATATTATATATATATTTTAGGTGTGTATTATACAGTGTCACATCATAGTTAAGTAAAACAAATGTTAAATTTCATAAATTAATAAAAACTATATAAAACTATATAGACATATTTAAAAAAAAACACAAATAAAATGACATGAAAACTGCTATTATTAGTAGTAATAGCACTACCATATAATATCACTTTTTTATGTAAACTTGTAAATGTGTAAACACATACAGTAGTGAAGTTATGTCAAATTTAGCATAGCATCCTTAGGAATAATATTTGCAACAGAGACGTTCCAAGAACAATAGCAGCATAATTCATAATAATGACACCATTACAAGTGATATTTCTATTAATATCAGATGAATAGAGCAGGAACGTGTATAATGTTTATTTGATGTAGTATTTATGGAGAGAGATCCAGGTTTGTCTTAGACTGTTAATGGTGATTTTCCATTAATCTCTTTTCAGATCTTAGACTTGCTTTAAATGGCTTCTCAAAAGCCATTAACTTACACTTTGCTGAAAATGTACCCATGCATACACCGGAGCCTTCATTTTCACCAAGGCTAAACCTCTGAACGAGGCTGGGACAGTTTTTCATATTGACCTTCATGCCAGATCTCATTATCTCCACATGATGTCTATTTATGACAACCCCATACATCAAATTCAGGCCTCTTAGCGCAACTTTGGTGACAGTTAACATTTCACTGAGGTAGTTTGGAGCCCTCTGGCTCTAATGGGAACTTTTCAGGTTCTCAAAAAGAAAACTTGACAGAGAGAAGACTGGAAGAACAGAAGAACCTGAGGGGGGAAAAAGGCCTCTTGGCTGATGGCTGACCTGCTCCAGACCGCAGCCCTGTGACCCAGTTGAGCTTGCTAGCTGAAGGCGTTTAGTGTAGCATACTGGCTAAGGACAGGTAGATTCTAATAATATAGCTCCATTGAGGGATTCAGGCTTCCACAGCTGTGACAGGCCCACCAGCTTTGACTCTATTACACTCTTCCAGGTTGGGCAGAAGTGTCAGTGTAAGAAGCCAGAAAGGCTAATTCACTTCCGCGAGATGTCAAATAAGAAGATGTGCTATGTTATTAGGACATTTCTCAGCCACATTCCATCCATTACATTTTATTACACACTCCAGTGGCTGTAGGTTTCTCATTGAATTTTTCTCTTTTTTTTAATTAACGATGACCAAAAGAAAACTCCATCCTTACTGGCTGCTGTGTTTTAGTTCTGTCATGATGAAATGCTGATCTAAATTAGGAATATCTGTTTAATTACATGGTTGGCTCATCCCTTACACCTCAACCCACCCTTAAAGGTGCAGTGTGTAATTTTTAGCGGCATTTAGCGGTTAGGATTCGAATTTCAACAAACGGCTAAATCCCCCGCTCACCCAGCCCTTTCAAAACACATACAGAAGCTACGGAAGCTGACACAGGACAAAAATGTTGTCGTCTGTACAAACAATAGCCAATCAAGTGATGAGGTTACTGTACAAAGGTAAGTTAAAGAATTACATTTACTTAATTACTCAGTAGACCAATACGTTATTGCGAATATTATTGTTACTCATTTATTATCGTCTCAGGTTTTTCCGCTGGCGTTAGTTCCATTTTTTGGATGACAGTTAGTAGGGTTGGGCGATGTCTAACAAATAGGCATCAGACGAAGTCTACAGTGAAACATCATGATGAAAAGTGAAAGTCAAATGCGATCGTGCATACAAAATCAGTTTTAATGCCATGCAAATTACTAGCGGACCGCTGATGCTCGCAATTTATGTATGTTTGGCAGTAGCGTCTTTTCAAGTGGTGACGCAATTAGTTTAACTAGTCCTGTTACATTAAATTACAATCCAACTGCATATTTTTCAACACTGACAAGAAAAAAAAACTATTCTTGTCCCTGCGGTTATGTCCATCTTGCAACTAAAGCTATCAAACAACAGTTTTCACTATGATTGCTAATGTTGGACTAACTTACCGGTCCAGCAGAAAACACTTCTCCCGCATAGGTGCCTTCTATCTTGGAGAAGCCACACCAATATTTATCCAGGATTTCTGCCGTCGTCTGTCTGCATTATTTTTACCAACGGAGACTGACGCTCTGCCGGTTCTTCTTGCGCATAATACGCATGATCCTGCATTTTTCTTACATTTCCTTTTTTAAATTTCCTTCGTCCTGTTACTTCCACCAGAAAAACATTACTGACTTGCTTGCTAATACTATCCACTACAACTTCTTCGTGCACATTTCAACGTGGTGACGACACGAGCAGCCTCTTAAAACACCAAGGAAGAAGTAGAACAATGCACTGACGAAACGCGCTCTGTAGAAGTTTGTCCGTTTAGGGCTACTATAGAAAGATGCTGGCACTATGGCAACTTCCATGTAAGCAGACCCGAGGTGTATGTAGATATAAATTGCTCGTTCTTAGGTTATAAAATCATAACGGCTTATTATGCAAGGTCTGAAAACATAGTTTTGTATGTTATATTGCATTTCTGCAATTCTCCTATATTTTACACAATGCACCTTTAAACCTACTTATACCACCAAACCTGTCCCATATCCCACTTCAATATCAGCAAATATGTTTTATTATACAATATGAACACAATAAGTACATTTTTACATAGTTAGGGCCACATAAAATAAAACTGAACCAAACTTGCTTTCAAAAAAGCAGCTTTCTGTTGGTTGGTGCAGAGAATTTGCATGACCAACTGAACCAACTATAAAAATTTGCCTGCAAAAAAGGTAAAATGTCGACTCAACACTTACCAAGCATCAATGAAAAAACACCAAGCTAGTGGAGCTGGGGAAGGTGGAGGGTTTCAGAGGAATTCTAACTAATCATTTAATTGTCAAGCTGCAAGCTTATTGGCCGTGTGTGCAACATGAATCAGCTTGTTTCAAGTGGTTTAATGCTGTGAACATCATTTGTATTAACAACCCATCAGCCTGGCCATATAGAGTTTTATGACAGAACTTGGCATTTACGAGGAACCGACTCAAACTCGTATCATCTGCATGAACACCACTGCAAAATATGTGCAACGAAGCATGTATGCTACCCTGAGGGTCAAAGCTCTGTTAAGTCCAGCACTTGTTGCGATTTTCCTGTAACTTTGCATTTAAATCAGAATGTAAACTTGTCTGGGCCTTTCCAACTTTCCCTGTAGACATGTCAGGGGTCACCAGGTTTCTAACATCTGGGACTTTGCTGCGGAGGTTTGTTGTTAGCTCTTGCATGGTCACGCTTAGCGACCTGTGTTTGTTTCCCCCCCAAGTGGTCCGTTCTGCTTCACCCATGCTGACAGGCTGATTTATTTGCACTCTGACCGGTTGGGGAATAGGGGGAAAACACTCGGGCTAACACCTTGTGCCCCACTCTTAACTGACTCTCTTCTGACATCAACTTTCTCTCTCTCAGATTTTGTCTGTGAGCACTGCAGGCTGCAGATGAGATGCACTCATTCAATTTTTTTTCCCTTTCCAGAGGAAAATACAATAAACAATACCTATATTTTGACAGGAATGGTTCCAGCAAGAAGTGCTGAGGTGTCTGAAATACTGATTTAATGTCCACAAAGAGAGGAGGCAGAGACTATACCATGAACTAGTGAGCTGCCTTCATACTGTATGTTGAAACCCAAGCCAGGATCATTATAAATACATTTCTGCAACACTGGTATTACGTACCTTACTGCACGTTTCGAACCAGTTTCAAAGTAAATCGTCCAGTTTGTGATGCTAAAATGCATGTTCAATACTTGATTCATTTTTGTAACTTAGATATTGGCACACATGGCTGTGTTTGTATTACAGTGCTTCAGGTACGCATTATGCTGGTTACTAATACAAATATACGAGAAAAAAAAAAAAAAAAAGTTCATGCTCTATTGTGTTGAAAATATCCCCTTCACAAATCCCAATCCTAAACCTTCTAGATAGGGTTAACAAATGCAAATTTGACATAAAAATCATGCAGCCATGCCAATGTAATTATGTAATTAATATAATTTTTATTAGGGTTATTTCCACTATATTTAGCTTTTCTTTTTTTATTGCAGGTTTAGCTTTATTAATGTACATCAATTTACATTTATTTTAGTTAGTTGCAAAAGTAACAACATTTTTCTAATGTTTATTATTATTATTATTTATTTAAATGAACACAAAATGGTTTTAACAGTATTATATTTTTTTTAATAAACAGTAACATTACTTCTCTTTCCTGCTAATTTGCAGGTTTTCCTTCATTTTATTGATTTAATTTTGCATTTTATTTATATTAATGTATTTATTTTTAAGAACTATTCAAGGGTAAGGCTGATACACTGGATGTGGATGTCCAAATGAAACGCTCAGAAATCAATAGTTCTTTTATAAAGGTCTAACTAGACAACACATAATGGTCAGTCAGAGAGACAACACATTTACGATGCTGTCTTTTTCTCTGAAACAATCTAACATGCAAGGGCATATGCACACACGCTTGTCTCAACCTAGCATGAAACTCATGAATATTATTTTGACATCCTTGGCTACCTAACAGGGGCCCTCTTTGAGAAAATAAAAAGGACTCACAAAGGAGGAGTGGTTCTTTAGATAATTGCAATTAGTATTTTTGGCCGGACACTGTGTCTTGGCTGGGATCCAGCTATGAGAATTGAGTGCTGGAGCATCGGCCAGTTCTGGCTGTCGTCCAGGAGCTGCTGCTGGTTTGACTGTGTGTTCAGACCATGATGGACTAGTGAGGACCGAGGGAAGCAACAGCCCAACTACATGACAGGATATTATTTCCTGCAAATGCTGTGAGTTTAACACTGCCAGCCTGGTGTATAAAACAACCCCCTACCTTCCCATCCGGTCCTTTATGCCGCTGTCTCTTGCCCCTTTTTCCACCGACAAGGTGTTTGAACCGGTGCCCACTTCCATTTAGGCACTACTTCAATACTACTTCTTCTACTACTTCTAAAATATAAGTTTGGACCTGACAGTTGGGAATGATAGGTACAGAAGTGGTTGCCACACTCTCAGAAGAAAAGGGAAGAAAGAAAAGAAATGTACAAAAGCAGTCCCTGGGGAGGCATCTTTTCAAATGGTACAAAAATGTATAATTTTTGTAATACTATGTACACTTTAGGTACTAAAATGTGCCTTAAGGGTAATAATATATTCCATTTAGGAGTGAATATGGTACAAAGGTGTGCTTTTTGAATGATTAAGGGAGGAATCATGTCAACAGAAAAGGGTCTCTTCTCTCATATGAGGGTGGGAATTCTATGCACCACATGAGTCAGAAAGTCAAAAATAAAAAAACGGCTTCCATGTGGTATGTCTTTCGAATGGGATCTGTAAACACATGTTGCCTCTGTGCTGCATTAAATAGAATGAATCAATCAAGAATCATTTCAGAAGGAATCTTTTTTTTTTCCCCCACTGGTACTCTTATGCACATATCATCATTTGCAACCCTCAAGCATTTCAGGCTTTACACTTTTAGCAGCAGCTAAACACACACACACACATGCAAGCACGCACTTAAACGCAAGAGCGATCCATCAAAGCATTCAGAGCTGTCTGGGGTAAACAGGAGAAAAGGGCCGTAAGCAAGAATCTTCTAACACAGATTTGATTTGCCTCGATTTACCTTAAAAAAAAAAGAAGAGAAGCCCGCTGATATGGCTTCAGTCGTATTGCATTTGCCAGCAGGCATATGTCACTTTAGCGCCGTCAAAATCCTTACTCGTGGCTGCTGTGTAATCTGATTTACCAGCAGAGGAAGAGATGCTTGAAACCCCAATTCTGGATTGTTATCAAAACGGGACTGACACGCCTATTAGCACCTTTCATCGAGGTCTGACGTGTCACCAAATTATAAACTTTCAGAGCAATATTCCAGTGTTTTCTGTCGGAGCAGACGTTTTTGGCAGGAGGGGAGAGGGAGGCAGCCAGGTTTTTAGCATCCAATCTGGCCAGCGCTCCCTCCGCAGATGCTTTTGTGATGATGGAAGCAAGCAAACACGAGAGAGAGACCTTTTCTCACCGCACACGTGTATTCACGTGTATGCACCGTTCCGGCGTTGCCAGATGCACTGCATGATGGGTAACCTTAGGGCTGCAGGCAGGCAGAAATTAGATAAGGAGGTATTACGCATAGAGGAGCCATCTGCTAGTTTAATTACACTTTTTCTGTCACTTTTTTTTTTTAGGTAAACTCGCCTAATGATTTGCATGTGCAAGTTTGCTAATCAAAAGCTTGTGGTGAAAATTTCAGCCGAAAAAAAATCTGCATTACTTTAAGCGTGAAAAAAAAGAAACGTGGCAACCTTCAATTAGGACCCCTCTCTGTGTCCACTGACACATTGGGGGTAATTGTGTTTTTGCGCTGGAAACCCCTACATTGCATGAACCAACCACTGTCCTTCTGTCGCTTCAGAGAACATGAAGAGGCGGCTTCTAATACACCCAGGAGATTGGCTGGTAAAAAATTTAAATTACAGTGTGTGTGATGTCAATTATTCAAATAGACGCTATTTTTAAAATAGTAAAAAGAGGGGAAGGCGAGATGATTTGGGGCCGGGGGAGCAGAGGGGATGAGGGACCCACAAATCATGTTCTTCACGCTGGGAAATAACAAATACCAATCTAACACTTGAATGAGCCCTAACTCTCTGTACATATTTTGCCCTGACATTGCCTTCTCAAGCCAAGCATTAAATCCTTATCCATTGCACACAGCACTGATAGCTTCAAACATGAACAGCAAAAAGGACTGTGTGTTTGTAAATGTGTGCACTCTGTTCGGGAGCTTTATTTGCCCCTGTCCAAATGCTAGTCTAACCTGTCTGATTTACAGAAATCTGGCAACCAGAACCAAAAGGTCACTTTATACTTGAACCTCGATGAACAGATGACCCCCTAATATCGCTCTCTCCCTCTTTTTTTTTTCTTTCAGGTGGCCAACCTCGCCTGTTCCATCTCCAATAATGAGGAGGGGGTGAAGTTAGTGCGCATGGCTGCTACACAGATCGATAGCCTGTGTCCTCAGGTAAATGGTCTGAACCTTTGCCATCCATCCACTATTCAGTTTTCTATAACCTCTTGCAGCAGTTTTATATGGTGCTGACAAATAGTAATTCACTTAACACATTGTATCACTTATTCACTATAATGCTCCTTATTTGCAAAACAGTTTATTCCATATTTGCCCAACCACAACTATAACATTGCACTATTACCAGCCACGGAAAGCACAACATTTCCTTTGTTGGTGTGCATTTTTTTATTGATGATGGCAGCTGTTATTCCTCAAATGATGGAGCAGAGCATAGCCAGGCACATATCCAGACCTGCCACATTTATTAAAATATTACTCAAATTTTTTTAGCTATACACAGTCAATATGAAAGGCTGTTTGTAACCCATTGAGAAAAAAATGTAAGGAATCAATCAGAGGAAAAGAATCCAATGTAAACATCAAAACGGCTTGGTTATGTTGCACCATTTTTAAAAGACAACATGCACAGTGGTAATCATTTTGGGGGAATGTGCATTAGAAGAATGTGGTTCATTCAAACTAAGTCTAAAATGGCATTCACAAACCCTTTTTTGTGATGTATTTATGAGAAATGTAGAGCAATTAGATTGTATCTATTGCAAATTCATTGCCGTGTTAAAAATTGTCTCCAAAATGAAAAGGCTAATGACGTCAGCGAAGTTGAGGCATTCAGAAATCTTTTTCTAGTAACATGCACTAATCAATTCTTCATAATAAGTGTCTATAATAAGAAATCTGCACTGACCGTGGAGTGAATTGGTTATGTGTAAGGTTGAATGAAAGGTTCCAGTTTAATAGAGGTATTAAGAAGCTACCCTAGAAAACTCTGGAAGTAATTGTGAGTTGTTGAAGGTTGTTTCCTCTTAGCAGTGTAAATGAGTTCTTAGAAATCTGGCAAAGACAAATTTAACCCTAGTTAAGGTAAGTTTATGAAAAGTCATATGACTTCAAAGTTGTAAAAAGAGCTGATATTATAGTTTATGGGTTTATAGGGAATTTAAAAATGTGCAACTCCATAAGTTTGATTGAAAACATGCACACGGTTTGATAAAATGACATCTGTCAATAGCGTGATTAGTTTAGTCTAGATTTAGGGGAGGTTCATAATTAAACCGATATCTTTCTCACAGGTAATCAACGCAGCCCTGACCTTGGCCGCACGCCCTCAAAGCAAGGTTGCTCAGGACAACATGGACGTTTTCAAGGACCAGTGGGAGAAGCAAGTACGCATCCTGACTGAGGCCGTTGATGACATCACTTCAGTTGATGACTTCCTGTCTGTTTCGGGTAAGATGGAAACAGATCGCTATAATCTATGTTTTTATGAGAACACCACTGAGTATTTACTGCCTGCTGGTGAACAGGAAATCATGCAACCATTATGTACCCATGCTATTGATGATTTTTTTTTTTTTTTTTTTTACGCGATAACCATCATCCTCCTCTCCCTAGACATCTAAACTCTTCACCCTTTGTACAGCGGTAGAAAATAGCGATGTCTATTTATCCCTCTTCATAACAGACACTCTAAAATGTCAGCTGCCTGCACCATAAAGATCCCATTATCCTGAATGGGAATGTCCATCCAATATGAATGTAAAAGGCCATGTAATTCAACATAAATATGAACAATTATGACCCTTTACAAGTATAGCCTTGCTTTGAAACAGTGTTCACACTGTATTGTTATTTTGTCCACAGCTCCAAATCTTATTGTTTTACAACCATGTAAAAGATTATTGTATTTACAATGGACATACTGTACGCATATTCCATTTATTCTATGCAATTTATTATTTCTATTTAGTTTCACTTGAGCATTGGATTCAAACCTATACATGTCTTTTATAGGTAATAATCAGAACTGTATTAGAAAAAAAAAATTATATATATATTATATATACAGTATATAAAGTATAATGCATGCTCTGAATATGTATGTAGAGCATGGGTTTGCTCCCCATTTTTTTGCTAGAAAAACAAGATAATAATGTTTAACTTAAGTGTTGCATGTCATCAACACAATCTCGCCTCCCACCTCTGAAAATCCTGGCTCTCCTCTCTATCCACTTCTCTTTTTTTGCCATATTTTACTGGCTGAAGTGTAGTATATCTTATCTGGATCCTGCACAAAAACTATTAGAATTAATACTGTATACTTGTACTATATCCAGGGATTTCAAGGCAGAGATTATTAGAAGTCAGTACTAAATACACAACAAACGAATGAATGGAATCCTGGATGTTGTGGGCCAGATCTTTTGTATATCTGACAGGTCTATGTGGGCTGTATGAAATGAAGCAGGAGGCAATATTGGTATGCAGCCCACCGCCTGTTGTCCAGAAACTGGTGTAGTGCATTCCAGTTTGGAAATATTCTCCTGCAAACCTGTGAATAAAACATGTCAGGACTCAACAATAAGGATTTTTTTTTATTTTTTATTATTATTATTATTATTATTATTATTCTCAAAATGCTGGCCTGACTGAGCCAGTATTTGAGATTAGCACTTGCGCTGCCAACATGTTCACTGGACACAAAAGAAATATGAATTTTTACCAACGCATTATTGTATGCCTCGGAAATAAAATATGTGGGTAGCTGACACAGGGACATACTTTTTATCTTTTTGTTTTATGGCCCACCTTACATCTAGAACTGGAGTAAAATGTAATGTAAAAAAAATGTAAAATGGTTCAATAAAGAGTATATCAGGGAACTGCATACCTTTTGTTTAGTTTACATGTAAATACATGTATGGCATGTAACATATCTGTCAGCTGGCCTGAAATGCCCTGCATGTGCTTTTGTAAAATTAAGATACAATAGATTTTTTATCCTGCTTGCAAAAAAAAAAAAAAAAAAGTGCTTAACTTCTTTCACAGTATAGTACTGTACTACAGAGTACAGAGCGTTGAAACAGGAAGGGAATCATTTAATACCTTGGCATGGAAAAGAAAATTGAAGTATAAAGGCTGAATAGCCAAGATTTTCCTAAAGTATCTTTTAAAAATATGCTGCAATGATGATGATTGTTTATTTATTTATTTAGAGTTGACCAAGCCTAATTTCAAACATGTTATGCTTCATTTAAAAGCCTTCATAGACATAGACTCCTGAAAAAAAAATATTTTTCTTCAGCTGCACTGCTTTATCCAAATCTAAACAGACCAGCTTATAGATCCATTAAGGCAGTCCTCTTTTGACCTGTTGCCAAAAAGAAATGAGGAGATAAAGCATTTTTAATAAGCTACTTAAAGAAGGATCTTATCAGAATAAGAGACAAACAAACACCCTCAGTATTTAGGTCCCCCAAAGATGCATTTTGAAAGCTGTTTGGCTGTTGTCTTGTAAGTAGTTCTAGAACAAGGTGTCAAATTCAGTTCCTGGAAGGCCACAGCCATGCAGAGTTTAGCTCCAGTCCCATATAAACACACCTGATCAATAGGGATGGGTATCGTAAAGGTTATACAGTAATGGTATTACTACTTTTATCAATATCACTTATCGATTTGGTACTTTAACGCTACTTTTGTTGTGTTTTTAATTTAAAAAAAAATAATAATAAAAAAACACATTATTTTTAATGTAACAAAATATGTGCTTATTAAATGACTGACAGTTAAATGTTTTCTCATGGGAGATTTTTATTTTAAAAGACGTGCATGAAAGCCGTTGAAGTTTCTGTCAGATCCAGTTTAATAAGTAAAAAACGAGCTGTCCCGATTCAGTGTCTGTGGTCAGATGAGATGTTGACAGGTTTATTGTCTGTGACATTAGTTATATTGTTATTTTTGTAACTGGTTATGAAATAAAAGTCTCTCAGCTCAGAAAAGCAAACCATCCTTTCCTGCCAGATGTTATACCGTGTTCGTTGTGCATATAAATTAGCTTTTTTTGTTGTTTTCTAACTATATATATAGTGTGTCGCGGCTTGATGACCATGGGACACTGTGGGTTCCAAGGCCAAACCAGTTGTGAACCAATACCTTCGATCGTTCAGGGGGGGGGGAGGGTTAGTTTTAACTAAAACACCAAGCCCCGCCCCACGACTGGCAAAAATGACAAAAACAGTGTTCGCGCGAGCAGGTGAGAGAAGA
>JAUMHQ010000044.1:19197313-19209195 GCA_032361165.1 Enteromius paludinosus | reverse complement strand
ACCGGGCTGGATGGCGGATGAATGCGGGCTGGAGGGTTGGTTTGCGGAGTGGCGGCGGCGGCTTGGAGAAGGCAGAGGATCTGGTTCGTTGTCCGGGGCGCGGCCGAGGCTGGCGGATGGAGTGTGGCGTCCGGATCTGCGGGAGCTTGGTGGAGTTGCTGGCGGAAGGTAAGTGGCTGTTTTTTGCTTCTTTTTCTGAGGTGTTTCGGCTGGAGGAGAGACGTTGGGTAGATGAAGGCTGGCGAGTTTTAGCAGATCTTGTTTGTTAGCTTTCCTGGTGAATGGGATTTTTGCCGCGGAGAGTGTTTTTCTTAATGAAATGATGGTCCATTTTTCGTTGGATGATCTGGCAGAAGTATATGATGAGGCGGGAGATGGTGGCTGTCTTGATGGTGGTGGGGAATTAATGCGAGCTCGTTTGGCTGGCGAGCTAGCTTTCCTTGTGGGCCTTCGGCCTCGAGCAGGACCCGCGGCCTCGGGTAGAGTTGCCGGCGGGGCGGTTGCTTGTGGCGCAGTGGGCTGAGGAGAGGGTGCCCGGTGAGGCATGGGCTCCTCGTGGTCGTAGTCCGAGGATTCGGAGCGAGACATCTTAGCTTGTGCAATGAAGCGAGGCTGGTCAATGCTTGAAGCGAGATGCGGAAGGGTGAAAGATCGGGGTTTTTATAGTGAATAGGGGAAGAATCTATTGGGTGAGAGTGATTGGGAATAATTAACTGATGGCGATCAGCTGTGTTTAATTAATTCGTGACGCGTTTTCTCTCGAAATGCGTTATTATCAAAACGTTCACTTAATATGTTGAATTTACAAGGAGGCTAATTTGTACGACCATACTCAAACGCATGTTTTTTGCAAAAGCTTACATATCTTACAAATTACCAAATCGTATGAATGACCTACACTGCAAAAGAAATGGCTTGTCTTACTTACTATTTTTGTCCTTTTCTAGTCAAAATATCTAAAAATAACTTTTACTAGATAAGCAAAATGAAAGATATTTACTCTTGTTTCCAGGTTGCAAGAAAATCTAAATTAACTGCATTTAGCTTAGAACAAGTAAAATGATCTTCTTTACTTGTTTTAAGCTAAATATTAGTTTTTTTAGTAAAATAATTTTGAGATATTTTGACTAAAAACAAGACAAAAATAATCAGTAAGATAAGCCATTTTTTGCTATGACAAAGGTCATACAAATTAGCCCCCTCACAAAATATATACAAATTGGTTGTGAAACTGTGTTGTCAAATACATAATTTAAATTTCAGCATCTGTTATTGTCAGTCAAGGCAGGTATCAGAACTGAAATACCAAGTGATATTTTGGTTAGTGGTAATAGGGATAGTTTTTTTCATAATAAAAACTGTCACTAATGACCTGCGAAAAGTGGTGGGATATTTCTCCACCGTAAATGATGCATATAACAAAGACTTGAGAGAAGCCACCCTCCCATTCCAACATCAAGTTGGTAGGTTCAGCATGGCCAAACACAACTCACACTATCTACAGGAGATATTAGAGCCAGCATTAGTCAAGATCTACTCAGCGGCTTCGGACATTATCAGTCGTTATCAGCGCATTCATATGGGTCAGAAGGGACCTGCTGCACCTACTGGTAAAACTAAAAATAAAAAAATTCATTGTTCTAGCGATTAGATTGTGTTTAATTAACGTCGACACCTACCCCAACCCTAAACCTACCCTTTACTATGACACAAAAACAGTATTATTGTGTAAAAAAAAACAAAAAAAAAAACGTTCGATTGATGTGCCCATGCCCAGTAGTCCTATGGATGATAACAGCCTTCTAAGCCTTCTTGCAGTAGGCCCCTCTGGCCGATATGAATGGGCTGATAACGGGTGCAGCAGGCCCCTACTGACCCATATGAATGGGCTGATAACGACTGATAACGGCCCATTCAATCGAGTGATAACATCCGAAGCGGGTGATCTTCTACAGTATGTTTTGTGTACACCACAAATAGTCCATATGCATTATCTTTAGTGTTACAGAAAAAAAAACTTGAAATGTTTCACAAACAAGCTCCACCTGATACAGTAATGGAGAATTAGAGAAAACGCTGTCTCTCAACATACAGTACACATGAAACTCCTTCAGAAGACCAATGGAAGCTGTTCTACGCTAGTTACAATAAAGATTAAGTATCTTTCTTACAAGGTGCTGAAGACCTGAAATGGTATTAAAAAAAACTCAGAATGATGTCTGTGTTTTAAGGTAAAACGTAGCTCTAATAAAGCTGGTGAAAAGTCTATTTACTGTAAGGCCAAGAAACTCCATAAAATGATTTAATATTTAACAGATGAACTGCGCTCAACTTTTAGAGAGAGTGATTTATTAGTTCAATTAATTACTAAATACTTAGAAAAGGAATTAGACTGAAGCCTTTGAGATGGAAAGCTCACAGTTACTGTATATATATATAAATATAAGAGTTAGAACCACTGCACTGATATTACTTTTTCTTCTTTTTCTAACCGTCTTGTTGTACTTTTTCTCTGTATCTTCCCCAAAATAGGAAGGTGGGCAGAGAAAGAATGACCTCCAGATGAGAAACCTGAAATAGGACATACTTGCTAGCCAGAGTTGCAGAGTTTGCGTTTCTGAAGTTTGAAACGAGATGTTCCCCCATGCTCCCCACAAAACATAAATATCACCCAGGGCCCAAGAGAAATGGAGCCGACAGTAAAGCACTGGTGTTATTTACAACGCTACATACAAAAAGACGCTAGTAACCTTTAAAAAAAATGCACATCTGTCGTCTGGACCGTGTGGAAATTTTTTTATAAGCTGACAGTACCGTAGATTTTTAAATGTCACTTTTTTCTGATGTCAACCCGGGACATCGTTTGTTGATTTCTACCAGGGGGGTTTTGTTTGAAGAGGTAGTGCCTGCTGTAACGTTCTGTTGTTGCTGTTTTTTTTACTTTATATTACTATTTTTGTGAGCTTACCATAATTATCTGTACCTATTTCCTGTTCAATAACAACAAATGCGCAGTGGGAAAGAAAACAAAAACAAAAAACATCCCCTGAAATCAATATGCGCACATGTGGTTCTGTGAGAGCTATCCTTTAAATAATGACGACAATCCAGTGACACAAAACACTGTGTGAAGTAAACACTAAATTGAATTGCAGCATATGAAAGAGTGAAAAAAAGAAGAAGAAAACATCAGCACAGTCTCATATAAAATTACATTTCGAGCAACTGTACAAAGACAGACATAAAAGGCTACTGTATTGCACATTTCAGAGAGTGAAATAAATTATCAACAGAGACCCGGCTGGTTTCCTGAACTTCTTACATTAAAAACATGGCGATCGGTAAAGCAACGGTAGCCAATATAGACAAAAATCCTGAATGTCTTTTAAGAATAATGTTACAGACAGCTAATTTTACTGGTCAAAATATGTTTCATTGAAATTACCTCCCCAGTCTGTTTAGTACATTTAATATGTTGTTTGTCCTTACATGAAACAATAAACTCAATGAAAATTTAGTACATTTACACAGACACACAGCAACCACACACTCACAAATAAAATAACAATAATTCAAAGTTCTTGAAGTTTCTGAAATCTCAAAAATGACTACTTAATTTTGTATTTTAATACTCTATTTTAAGGTTATTTAAATAAATAAAAGTTTTAAAACAAGCAGCTATGTCACAGTGATTATACCATTACATCAGTAAGAATGAATCAGAAATTGAAAACTCATACAGTATATTGAGGAGAAGGAAGGAAGGAAGAAAATAAATACATTATGTATATACATTCATTTGCAGATAAGTATATACTGTATATATGAAGTCCAATTAAACACATGCTTAGTATATTTAATTGTGCTAAAGTGGAACTATATCAAGTATATTTTAGGTACACTTTTAAATGTTTTGCATTTAAAAGGGAAATATTACACAATCCTCGTTTTAAAAATGAAATGAACACGCATTTTAGGCTTATTAAGAAATATGCATTGTGGACAAGTAACACTCCAAATAAAGTTTCATTAAAATGTTTAGAAAAAAATCAGTATCAGTATTATTCAGTGGGACTCGAGTTTTCTGTCAGTAAGTATGTTAATAGATTTGAACTACAGTATACTTCGTATGAAATTTACTAGGGTATGTATGTGTGTGTGTATACAGTATATATATATATATACACAAGCGATCATTGAATCTATCCTCTGCACTTCTATAACTGTCTGGTTCAGCTCAGCTACCAAATCTGACCTCAGAAGACTGCAGAGGGTAGTCAGGACTGCTGAGAGAATCACTGGAACATCCCTCCCTACTCTCCAAGAACTGTACGTATCCAGAGTGAGCAAAAGGGCTAAGAAAATCACTCTGGACCCCTCACACCCAGCACACTCGCTCTTTAATCTGTTGCCATCTGGTCGACGCTACAGAGCCCTTAGCACCAAAACAACCAGACACAGGAACAGTTTCTTCCCCCAGGCAGTCCATACCATGAACACTTGATAACATTTTCATCTTTGCACATACATGTACAAACTCTTCACACCTGCTCTTACTTAAATGTTATGTTATATTATTTATTGCGTTTCTGTGCTACTTGTACACTTCTTTGTATATTTGTACACTATTTTGTATATTTGTATATTATTCATTTCATTACCTGTGTCTTGTCACGGTCATTCTATTGCACTGCAAAGCTTTGTCACAAAAACAAATTCCTTGTATGTGTAAACATACCTGGCAATAAAGCCCATTCTGATTCTGATATATATATATATATATATGTGTGTGTGTCTGTGTGTGTGTGTGCGTTGAGACAAATATTTTTCAAGTATACAGTTCTTAAAGGAACACTCATTACATTGTTTCTTGCTCATGTGCCAATAGTGGCACATGTGTCCAAGTTTGCCGGTCTCTGTCCTCAGTTAACTTCCAATGCTTATCATCCCAGAGAATGAGAATCCTAATTGTATTAATTGGATCTTTGCAAAGCTAATTTATATTTGCTTCATTGCCATTAGCTGGAGGCATTCAGTACATTCCCATTTGTTTATCACTATTGTTAGTGATAGTAGTGTTTTGTTTTATGTGTGTGTGTGTGTGTGTGTGTGTGTGTGGTATCAGGCTATTTGTCAAGGGAGTGGAAGAATCCTCATCATAAACTGGAAGCTCTTTTCAGCTAAATCAATTCTCATTTCAGTTTACAGGGGTCACAGCTAGAGCTAATACTCGCAGCAATTTAGATAAAAACAAATTTGGGGAGCATCATATTAAAGCAGAGAATAAAGCTGCAGGCAATTGCTCCTACTCGACAAAACCAAGCCTAAAACAGTTCCCTCCTCCCTTGGGACTAGGACGCACAGCGCTTCAGAGAGCTAGCAAGAAGTGAAATTGATTACGGTGAGCCCAGCTTGATTGACAGATGTCATGAAAATAGATTGCATTTGCAGTCAGCGCAGGAGATCCATCACTATTAGCCGGTTATGTATATGTGGCATGAGGCACAGGGTCACGTAAGCCCTGCCAATACCTGTAGTCAGCGTTTCACGCACGATAAATCAACCCTAGCCATACATCTCTGAGTCAGGGCACTATATTATATCAGAACACTGCTGACATCCTTGTTATGTGCACTAATCCAGGGTTGCGCTGCTCTTTGAGCTTTCTTTAAAACTGAGAGAGGGTTTTATGAAGCAGAAGAATCATGACTGAGTGAAAGGGGGAGCCTGTGAAGCTTCCTTTTCACATTTTGCATATACACATTTGTAGATGTAGTTTTGGGGTTTGTTTGTTTGTATATTCCTAAACTTATTATTCATAAGTCATGAAGTGTTTGAAAACTGGTGGCACCTTTCCATTTCATCTAAAATTTCCTCAGTACAAAAGTCGCAACTGACAAAAAGCGGCTCTCTGCAACAGGTAAAGCATTACCATAAGCCATTCAGCCCGATGGATTGTGTGCTATCCAGACTTGAATTGACAATGCTTTATAAATTTTAACTCAATTGCTGAACCTGAATTGAATTTGAATTAAGGTAGAAAGCAGGATGCGGCATGATAATTTGAATATAATATAGTTCTCTAGCTCAAACAGTTCAACTGGGGTTTGATTGGGTTCAATTCCCATGCGTGAACTGATAAATGTATGCAACGTAAGTCAATCTGCAAACCAAATAATTGTTGAATTAATGATATTCAAAGAAATTTATATAACCTCTGTAAAACGTACAAAATCTGCATATTAAAATGATTTCTGAAGGATCATTCTGAAGCACATTTTATTGCAATACACAACACAATATTAAATGTTTACTTCCAATAACATTGAAGGACTGTTTTGATTTCACTTCACATTTAACAGTCTGTGCATGGCCAGAAAGGAAGCTCATTCTTATTATAAAATCTTTCTAACTGCAATATTCAGGCAAATCTGATACTATACAGTTACTTATGACAGCAGATGGTTTATTTATATTATACAGATTCAGTCTCCCTAGAACTTGAGGTTAAAACCATACATCACTCCTTGAATCATTTAAATCTGCAACCTTTTGGTTATATAGAGCTTCAACCACTAGGTTGTACTTAACTCGGTCGTGCCTCAGAAAGACATACTGCATCGGATAGATATATTTCTCCTTCTAGGAGAGGACCTTGACCTCATCCAGCAGTATTTTACCCCACACTCTTCTCGACTGTGCAGTACATTCATAGCTCTCTGCCAATTACGGAGCTCTGGGTTGCCTAAAGATTCAGCGTGACCTACTGCCTCCCCCTTTTGGATGTCTGCTCTGAGTCCGGATGCAGACAGCCCTGGCCCAGTCTGCGGGTCTGGGACCCCTTCTGCCAGCCAAATTGCAGTCCAGCGATGCCTCAGTCACATACAAATGTCAGCTATTCACTGGCTCATAAAGAGGCCAGGAGTTAAATGTCAAGTAATGCCTTTTAAACTAATTGCCTTCAGTGTTTTTCCAAGAAGTGAGTCTCTATAGCTAGTGCTGATTACTGGGAAGGGCTAGCTTTTAGCCAGATGTTAGCAGGTGTCCTCTGCGTTTTAACTATGTCCCTCTGGGCACATATTCTACCAGAACACGATATTGTGTTGAAAATAAAAGCTGTTGGAGGTGAGATAATGTCCAGATGGGGTCAGAGGACTGAGTTTATGGAACTATTTACAAGGCAATTTATGAACTCGGTTATCCAGAGTTATATAATGTCCAAGATGGTTTCTTAATATAGTAACCAAGAGGAATTTAATGAGCGTTTTAAGACACACAGCTCAGAAAGCCCTTCGGGGCTCTTTGAAGAGACATGGAGACCACATTTATAGTAACTGACACTTCCAAATACGCTATTTATGGAGGAAAAATAGCAAATTGGCCATACAAAGTTATTTGTACAAAGTATATGTAATATGTAGATGTGATAACTGTAGGCTACAAAAGGGAATATAAACCAGATGAGTGAACTGAGTGAACCTAAATTAATTAATTATTAAGGCTGTCAGGTTGCAGATTAATACGTTAATTATTCAGCTATTTAAAAAAAATATATATGCAATTAAAATAGCAGTTAACACACTGGCCCCGCCCCCGAACCTGTACATCATCTTACATTTAATACACTTGACTGTAGACAAATATGAAGCAGGGCAACAACTCTATAAATTCAATTCATTTACTAAATTCCTGAATAAATCAGTAATTTACTACCACCTGCTGGCTGATTTAGTTCTTATTTAGAGTATAATTTAATTAATTAATAAATAACAATAATCATAATAACAATAATGTTAAAGAGAAAAAAAAAAATATTCTCTCAGTGTTTACTCACCCACATGTCTTCTGTGGTAACAAAGCTGTTTTGGGTAAAATACTTTTGTTTCAATGTATCTCAAAACGTCTTCTTTTAAGCTCCATATATTGTTAGACATCTAAATACCTAAATGTTCATGTATCATACATTTTTGTTGAATTAAATAAATTTTTCTATAGCAACAATTTGTAATATCTACTTGATAATTTCTCATTCAACACAAAAATAGCTTAAGGGGACTTTTTAAATGGTACAAATTTCACAGAGGACGGCAGCAGAATTCTTCACTATATCATCAACAATTACAGATACTTCACAAAAGGACAGGCAGGGACATTATATAGTTTTCAATAAGCGTTTTTCAAACTTCAAAGTACAGTAGAAGCCTTCTCTGCTGACAGCTCCAAGTTCTTGACTCATATCCAATGCATTCACAGCGGCACCCCAGTGCAGACAACAGCGGAAAAATGACTAATTAGTGTGTGTCACAACTTTAGTTTCACAGACACTTTCTGTTTACTGCTCAGCACAGGAGGAGCTTGAATAACATGTTGGATGCAGCAAGAATAATTATCTCTTGAAGGGTTCAGTGGCTAATTAAACACTGAATCATTCTTCTAACACTTGAGAGATTCCTATAGTAGCTCAAAGAGATCAAATTTTTGACACGATTAACGCAGACACAAACAGAAAGTCCTTTACATAAACCTTTGTGGTTGGTTTATCGTGACTGACTCACATTTTCACAATTTGATAGAAGGTAACAAGATGTACCGAACCCAAAATGCCTGTCATAATCCTTCTCCATGGGTTTTGAAATGATAAAATGGCCTTTGCCTCGGCCATTAAGCTTCTGCTTATGTTTAGCAAAGGAATGAAAAGGGATTACGTGCACATGAATTAAAGAATAGCAAGAGAATAAGAGAATATTCTGGATAAATGAAGAATGTGACCTGTGAGGATGGTAAGAACTGGTGTGTTTGAGGCTAATTGTGTTCAGGGTTGGGGACTGTTTTGGAGACTTGAAGTGCACAGTAAAGTGGTTGATTACTCACGCTCAGATTTTGGCCCGGTGCTGTTTGTTGCTCCATGCTTGACATATCCTTTGAACTCTGAAATGCATAAAAAGGCTAAAATGTTGTGTTAAAACTATCTTGGAGGGGAAATAAAAGCACTGGCGAAGAATAAAAGGGCTACATTAGTTACATGAGTCAGTCGACGCATTTCACCCGGTGACAAAGAAAATCTCTTTTTTTGGGCTTTGTTTGATTTTCCAATATCTGAAACCGACTCACAAGTGGGTGAACTGTGAAAATTAACAAGCTTCAAGGCAAGACATCAGTCATTAAATCTGATTACACTTTGGTCCATTGCTCATGTGAAGGCATACTAAAAAAGAAAGCATAAAACTGGATGCTTTAAATAAACCATATCCGTTAAACTCAATTGTATTCATTGTGAAAGAGGAAGAGAGGGGGGGAAAATGTAGAAATCATCAGAAACTATGTACTGAGATCTATATCAGTATATGCACGATTTAATGGATGTATGAGTCACAAACAACATCATGCAAATGAAAGGAGGGCCGAAAAGTCAATCAACCAATTTCCTCCACTGTACTGAAAAACTGGCTCCAACCTCACAGCACTAAAATAAGCTCACTTAAAGGTCACATTGTCTCAATCTGCATGTCTGCAAGATTTAATCACCCTTTTGAGAGGTAATAAGAATTGTGAAAATGAGAATGAACTACATACTGTAATGCTGGACAAATAGAAATTCCCCCTTCCACTCGAAATACGTCTCTAAATATGTGTATACTGAGTGCATACGTTTCTTTTCTTTTTTTTTTCAGTCTAGAATATTCTTATAGGTTTTTGAAGTGCCGCAACTTGTTGAACTTGTCTAATAAGCACTTCATGTGGCTTGCTGTTTGTGCTTTCTTCTTGAAGCCGTTTTTTTTCCCTGAGGCATAATGCCTTTCACCTTTGATGAAGATAGAAGACTTTTTACTTTGTAAAATACTGTTTGAAAGATGAGTGTTCATTCTATGCTTAGACACAAACACCAGAGATGAGTTGAAGGGAGTTCATTTGTACTCCGACATTCAACATTTGTTCATAAAATAACAAAATAAAATGTAGTAATAATAATACATGTGTTTTTATTATTATTATTAGCAGTAGTTTGTATTTACATATATGTATATGTCTATTTTATTTAGAGTTTATATTATAAATACCTATATTTCATTTATAAATATAACCTACAGTATTTTTCTAAAATATATACATGCATGTTTGTTTATTTACTGTATATATATCAACTAAATAAACATATACATATAAACAAAAACTGGTAATCATTTAACAGGACTAATAACTATTAATGTCAAATCTACTATTTCTAAATACTAAAATCAATCAGCAGATAACACGTAAACCAAAGTGAATCATTGTGCACCAAATAACAGGAGGGGGTAAAAACACTGTCACATACAAGTCCATGAGGTCAGTGTCATCTGAAATGTCAAGTAACTTCTCCTCTCTTAGCATCGGCAGAGAGACACTTATTATTTGCGCCACCAGTGATGAAACAGCCTCTGCTGGCCCAGCTGACTCCCAAAGGGGAAGCTGCCACAAAAACAAATGCAAGGGACGGCTAGTAGGGAGGAAAAAGTCTGGATCTCTTTCCTCTCCAGGAAAGAACCAAAGAACAGAAAAACAAGTTAAGACAGGGTACCACTGGGTGTTATAAAATTATTTTTTTTTTTGTTGGACCCCTTGGTCCCATGTTTAATTAGATGTCAACAGAAGGCTATGAGGGACCTTTTTAGTTTTTTAAGAGACTTATTTTTGAAAATGGACTGTACTCTGAAACAGTAAAAACAGCAATACTGTTTAAAACAAACATTTTAAAATCAATGTTATTTATTCATGTGATTTACAGCAGGCTGCCGTCTTCAGTGTAACATTTATTTATAATTGATTTGTTTCTTTTTTTGTTGTTGTTTAAAACTTTCTGGGAGACAGTGACATTTTTTGGAATTATTTGAAAGAATGTTCAAAAGAACACAATTTAGGTTATTCGAAATAGATGTACTTTGTAATTTAACAAACCTTTTTTTATCAGTTTGATCAATTTTATGTGTCCTTGTCAAGTCAAGTCACTTTTATTTATATAGCACTTTTAACAATACAGATTGTAGCAAAGCAATGAACATTTTCAAGTAGAAGAACAGAGTGATGGTAATGTGTAATGACGAGAATTAAACAATTTATTTATCAAATGCAGAGACGGTCCCTGCAGTCAAGACAATGATAATCACTAGAAATCAGGTGTCCCCAACTAAGCAAGCCAGAGGCAACAGCGGCAAGGAACCAAAACCCCATCCATGAGAGAATGGAGAAAAAAACCTTGTGAGAACCAGGCTTAGTTGGAGCCAGTTCTCCTCTGGCCGGACGCCCAGCACCTAATTTCCAGTTTAATTTTAAACACATGCCAAATTGTGTAAAGGGTGTTTGTGTTTGTGTATCTGGATCCAGCAATCTGTCCACGGAGCTCATCTAGGTGTTCAGGTCTACAATGAAGATCATCTCTTTGTGCTGGTACACCATCTGATCTGGATACGGACTGAGGAACAGAATAAGAGAGAGACACACTAATATTAGAGTAGAAGCCATTCTTTTTACGATGTAACGAGTACACTGTGTGTTAAGGGGAGTGTTCCCGTTTCCAGCTGATCTAATTAATGCAGCCTAACAATCATTTAATGGATTTGATTAATAAAAGCGTATCAGTGTGTGTTACAGTATGTGTAAGCCATAGTAAAGAGATGTGTCTTTAACCTACATAGATTTAAACTGACAGAGAGTGCCCGCCTCCCGAACAGTATTAGGTAAATTGTTCCAGAGTTTGGATGCTAAATTAGAAAAAGATCTTCCACCCGCAGTAGATTTTGATATTCTAGGTAGGTATTATCAAATGGTCAGAGTTTTGAGAACGCAGCAGACGTGGAGGACTATAATGTGATAAGAGCTCGCTCAAGTACTGAGGAGCTAAGCCA